>PYUH01000373.1:2081179-2147040 GCA_016808085.1 Suaeda aralocaspica | reverse complement strand
TTATTATTATTATTATTATTATTATTATTATTATTATTATTATTATTATTATTATTATTATTATTATTATTATTATTATTATTATTATTATATTCGATCACCCAAGTATGTTTAAACCGGAAATTATGTGTGCATTAACTAAAAACCTGCCTAGCCTTATTTCTATGTGTTTACAGGTCAAAACAAAAATTATGTATGTTATAACTCCATATTATGATTATGAAATTACTCATGAGAACAACTAGAGGCTGCTATACGCGGGGGAACATTGTGACCTACTGTTGTCCATACCCTTGTCCCTGAATCCAGATATATGAGACCTTCTTATCCTTGCTATCATTTTTGCACTTGGGCTATGACCTAATGGGGTTATGTTAGCTCTCAAAAGGAGAACGGTGACAACTTCTCTACTTGGGTTTTGAGCTTTTAGACTCACTCTTTAAGCCAAGCATACTCACAATATGCAATCAAACTGAAGAGATTCAATGTCCGTAAAAAGGGCACATGGGCCCCCCAAAGCCCCGGGTCCACAACAATTGTAGCTCAACAGTTAACCGTTAGAAGAAGTGGTAATGGAGGTGACCCCGCTGGGTAAGAGAGTTCAACAACCTGTTGGGTGCGGTTAAGTGTTGAGAAGATTCTATGGTGAACCATGTTGTTACTACAAGAGGGGAGAAGCAGATCTTTGGTGGTCATCGAATGAAACTGTCCTCAATGCGTTGCCAGGATTCAATTGGACTGTGTTCTAGTTGCAGTTCGCAACAAGTTCTACCCTGTGTTTCTTCAAAAGCAAAAGGCTGATGAGTTTCTGGAGCTCAAGATGGGAAGTATGTCGGTTACTGAGTACTACTAGAAGTTTATTGTAACACCCTGGAAATTCCGTACCTTTTCTAAAACCGGTTTCCTGTCCTAGCATCTACTAAAAACCCAAAACTCCCAGAATATTACCGCCATCGTGTGGAAACGGCTAGGGCAATTAACAAAGCTGCTACAGTAGAAGACACTTTAAAATAAAAACATTTCAAAACTACTCAAAGTCAACTTCAAAAACATTAAGTCAACCATTTGAAGATTCTTACAACTTCGGAACCATAACGACCCTTAAAACCAAATGAAAGTAAACTTGTAAAACAATGTTAGTCCAACATCAAAAGAGATAACATCCACAAACAAAGTTACTAAGAAAACTACGACTATCAAAGCAAGACAAGAACGCTATGTACCCAATCCCAGCATGATTGACATATGCCCTCCACTTTCTCTTTATACAAGACTTTCTACTCACCATCGAAATGGGTCATCATAGGGCCAAGATCAAAGATAAGGCCATACACAAAAAGCACGTAATCAGCAAAGCTGGGTACGTAAACACTAAAAACTATGCAAAACACTAGCATGAACCTAGGCAAGAGCATAAATCAATCAACACGTATCTTACCATTCCTGCAATGTACCTACAACACTTGGTTAGAATAAAATAATTTAATTTATTTACTTAATTTGGAATTCGCATCGAACGGGTTTCCTCTTAACAATTGCCTTATCGGGCACCAGTTGGCGAGCAACTCTGAAAAGGTATTACTCGTGTCACAAGAGGTGACGGATATCCAGCGCATTAATAATAAAAATAAAGAGTACAACGTCTTGTACCCCAATTAGGAGATAAAAGAATATCAGTCTAGTAACTCCCCCCATTGTTCATACTCAAGGTATATACGTTCCAAGAGTTCTGGTGCGAATCCTCTTTCAGTTTACGTAATTACCAGGTTAGTTGAAAATGTGAAGCAACAACACACAAACAAATAACCATTATTGCACATAGACATGTAACTTCCTTTTTAACTAACCACTTTTAGTGAACACTTGTTTTAAACCTTCTTCTTTAACTATTCCACACATAAACTGTGAGTGGATCAAACGTCCTTCTATTCCACACATTATACTGTGAGTGGATATAAATAATGAATGCTCATACTTTACTTCAAAACATGAACCTTGTCACAAATTAAATATGCTATAAATATGCAAAATGTTGCTCAACTTTGAAAATAAATCTGATATGCTTTACTTCTTGCAAAATATGACTACTTATTTGTCCATAAGGACTCGTGATCAACATGAATGAAATGAAATATACTATTTCCATAAGAGGAATAAACTTGTAGTCATATAGTTAACAAACTACTAATACATGTAAAACATGTAAACATATAAGGAACTTCTCAACATGCATGAAAGCCTACATTGCTACTAAGAAACCTATAACATGAACATATAAATGTCCTAGCATTATACTACGTCCATGAACCATCCTTTAGTACTTACGTACCTTGTAAAATAACGTTGATTTACTAGAACTCGCTTACTCCGAAGCTTCATACATTAGCAAATGCTTAAACTAATTAAAACACTCGTTTACCAAATTTTGCAGCAGCTTGAACACCCTTTAAAACGTCTCAAAACGTCACATAATGACCTATAAGACACCAATAACAATACCATGCATTACCCATAATATATCCTTCTTAAACCATCCTTTATTCGCAGTTAGAATACATTTTCAGCATACTTAGATGCTTAAAAACACTTTAAAACGCCTTTAAATTTATTATTACCACCTTACTTAATTTTCGAAAACTTGTTTAAGGTTTATAAAAGCTCAACATATATTTTATGTCACTTTATAAAAGTGGAGAGCAATTTAGAATAATCAAAACTCCATGAAAAAACTTAAAAAAACATAAATCAATCATACAATGTAATACTTAACTTATATGATCAATTCATGCAAATTAAATACTTTAATACTCAAATTATTCACTTTATAAAATCTGGACAGCATGTAAAACATGCTTAGAATCACTTTTAAACTTCATGAAAATTACTAAAAGTCATATGTAACGTTATAGAATCAACATGTGATCATACTAGCATAATATGAACACTTAAAACTTATTTTAACTTGCTTTTATAAAATTGTCAAATTTATTAATTAGCTCTAAACTCACGGAAAACTCATAAAAACATCATTAATTCATCATAAAACTCTTTTACAATCTACTAATATCATTATGAAACCAACCTATGCTTTAGAATAATTTTTCATAAGCCAAAACATATTCATAATATTTATTCTACTAAATTTCATGATTTCAAAATTTGGACAGCAATTTATTTTATGTTTAAAGCCTTTAAAAATCAATCTAAACTTCATAAAATCATCATAAATTCACCCAACAACAATTCATGATCATAATATTGAGGTTTAAATAATTAAAACTCATAAAAATCAAGAAGCTCATTACTTTATAAACCCTAATCTAAAATTTCATGAACAACAAAATAATTCATACTTTAAAACAAGTCTTAACTTCATAAGACATGATTGAAACTTATAAAAACATGATTAATCATAAATGTAAACATGAATTTGCAAAATTAAATAAAAAAAAAAAGAAAGCATAATTTTTTTTATTATTATTAGGTTCGAAAATAACCGAAACAAGGGGGAGGAGCAAGGCCGGCGAGGGTGGCCGGCGGACGACGGCAGGCTCCGGTGAGGGCACAGGAAAAGTTTCTTTTTTTTTTCTTTTGGAAACACATCAAGAAAGTCCCTTACTACCTCAATATCCTCGGGCTTAGCAGTCTCAACACGATCCACATCTCTCACACTACAAAGGTAAATGGAAAAACCTCTCTTCACAAACCTAGAAAACCTCATTACTGACACTATTTTGTTGCGTTTTGGCCTTCCTGCCCTCCAATAGGTCACCTTCTTGCCCTTATTCACTAACGAGATCTTCTGTGGTTCACATAAAATCTCAGCCTTATGCTTACTCAACCAATCCATCCCTAGCATCACTTCTTAGTCACCTAAATCAAACTCGATTAGGTTAGCCTTAAACTCCACTCCCTCAATTTCAATAGGAACATCCTGAAATCTCCATGAACACTGCACTTCTCGTCCTGAAGGTAACACTATTAACATATCTATTGCATCTACTTTTTCAACACGGTTTTTAACTTTTCTAAAAGCTTAGTGGATACAAAAGTGTACGTTGCACCAGAATCAAACAACACTTTTACAGGAAGAGAATGAATAGAAAAAGTACCAGTAATCACATCCTTATTAGTATCAACTTCACTTCGAGCTATCACATTCAGCTTTCCAGTGTTAGAGGTCTTAGTCTGCCCTCCTCCATTCTCACTCCCATTCCTATTCCCAGCTTGAGGTGTCACCTTTCCTCCCACATTTCCTTGGAAACCCTTTTTGCTGTCCCCTAGCTGAATTCCCTCTAAATTGAGAACCTTGTCCCTTCTTTCCCTTGTTCTTAGAGAAGCACTCATACTTACGGTGCCCAAGTTTATTACACAACTGACACGTCACTAGGTTCCCTGCATTGTCCTTTCCTGGGTGATTGTTAGGACACTTCTTGCAAAAGTATAGACGCCCTCCTTGACTAGCCATCTGAGCTCTATTCCCATTTCCATTAACAGACTTCCCAAAGTTTCCCCTGTTACCTTGAAAACTGTTGTTGCTAACACGACGAGGCTTCTTACCTCCACTACTATTGCGTTGATGGTTAGAGTTCCCACCAAAGCCCTTCCTTTTCTGCTTCGAGTCACTTTCATTTAACATTTCCTTATTCTCTTGCTCTAAGGCGTACAAGCATGCATCTCTACTATATAACTCATCGAACGTCTCAAACACTTGCCTAGCAAGTTGCAATTGATCGTCTGCGGATAATCCTCTTACAGCCAAGTATTGACCTGCAATGCCTAACTGTCTTACAACCTCATCAACCGAGTCAGTATCTCTTTGAGACATTTTCCCTTCTCCTAGAGAGGAAAGATTTACTCATTAAGCTATGGTCCAACTATGTGTTCAGACGACAAAAAGACTTGAACTTGCACTAACACATTTTCAAGTCCACCCTTGAGGAAATTATTTAATTCCCTAGAGTGATTTGATTCACCTTCTCTTGATTGCTTTCACAACCAGTACATAAAGAAAAAGTACACATCAAAAAAAAATTCCCTTGAATTTCCCCACTTGAAACTACAGAATATCTTAAAAAACATCTTTATTCAAACTCAAAGAGTAATTTGACGCACTTAGAACTTTCAAAAGGTTCCAATGACATTTAGCCAACTTATTCTCAACTATAGAAGACAGTACAACTAAGGAAAACAACCATGGTTTTCGAAACTCCTTGAAGCCAAAACATAAGACAGAATAGTCAACGACTAGGATAAACTTAGTTTTCGAAACAACTTAATTCTCGAGTACTAACACTATAATACTTGTCAGAAGACACAAAACTATTCTTCAAAGTAAACTTGGAATCATCATTAACATCCTTATCTAAACTAAGCTCGTCTTCTTTCACAAAGAAACAAATACCACATCGATATGAGCCAGAATAATAAGGTCTAGATCCCCGATCTCGACTCATGAACTATCCTAACTTGTGACCTGTAAACATGAAGTCAAATCCTCCTCAACCATAGTAGCCTCACGGTGAGTACTAGGATAATAGAAATGAGGTGGAGTAGAAATGAAATTAAAATTCTTAAAGGGAACCTCCTTAAACTAAATGTTCTTTTCCAAACACCTCTAACCACAACGTCATTGGCCATCCTTAGCTTATTTCTACACCTAGCATAAGTAGAAATCCCTTGAGTCAAACAAAAGTCATCAAACCTAGGCAAACAAAATTGACACTACAGTAAATTGGTCCCACACCTTTTTGTTCAAGAACATCCTCAATCACAAATAGTAAAACCAATTACTTAACATATTGAAACAACTCATCACTATCTTTATTCTCTAATATCTCAATTTGAGCCTTTCTATTAGACATAGTGACCTTCATCCTTCCAAAGAAAACTCTTAGAGTCTAGGAAACAACCCTCTTTCAAACTACAAAACAAACAGATCTATATAAAAAAAATGTTTAGTGGCTAACAAACAATCTTTACTACACTTAGCTAACCACATAACAACAACCAACTAAAGCACTTATTAAATGCATGAAGGAAGAAACAAAATATATCCTACATGCCCAAAAACTTCCTACCTAAGCTCACCACATGTGATTAAAGCCATAACATATAGTACATACCTTAATTCCTCGTGTATCTGCACAATTGAACAAACAAAACTCTTTTTCCCTTTTAAAATTTCGATTTTATTGAACTTTTACTTTTGAAAACCTCTAATTTAAAGTAATTATAAAATTAAAAACTGCATTTCGAAAAATTTTCCTAAAAAGGAAATTAAAAAATCAATATAAGTAATTAATAAAATAAATAAATAAATAAATAAATAATTACTCCAAGACCCTAGAAAAAATAACTTTAAAACGTTTAAGACACTTTCCTAATAAGGAAACATTTTGGTACCTTATTTTTTGTAATAAAACGGTTTTATTTCGAAAACTAAGCTCTGATACCACTTTGTAACACCCTGGAAATTCCGTACCTTTTCTAAAAGCAGTTTCCTGTCCTAGCATCTACTAAAAACCTGAAACTCCCTGAATATTACTGCCACCGTGTGGAAAAGGCTAAGGCAATTATCAAAGCTGCTACAGCAGAAGAAACTTTTTTAAAAAAACATTTCAAAACTACTCAAAATCAACTTCAAAAACATTAAGTCAACCATTTGAAGATTCTTATAACTTCGGAACCATAACGGCCCTTAAAACCAAATGAAAGTAAACTTGTAAAACAATGTTAGTCCAACATCAAAAGAGATAACATCCACAAACAAAGTTACTAAGAAAACTACTACTACCGAAGCATGAAAAGAATATTCTGCACTCAATCCCAGCATGATTGACATATGCTGTCTTGCACATGTTGCTTTCTCTTTATTCAACACTTACTACTCGCCATCGAAATGGGTCATCATAGGGCCAAGATCAAAGATAAGGCCATACACAAAAAGCATGTAATAAGCAAAGCTGAGTACATAAACACTAAAAGACTATGCAACACACTAGCATGAACTTAGGCAATAGCATAAATCAATAAACACGTATCTTACCGTTCCTGCAATGTACCTGCAACACTTGGTTAGAATAAAACAATTTAATTTATTTACTTAATTTGCATCGAACCGGTTTCCTGCTATAAACAATCGCCCTATCGGGCACCAGTTGGGGAGCAACTCCTAAAAGATATTACCTATGTCACACGAGGTGACGGATATCCAGCGCATTAATTATAAAAATAAAGAGTACAACGTCTTGTACCCCAATTAGGAGATAAAAGAACATCAGTCTAGTAACTCCCCCCATTGTTTATACTCAAGGTATATACGTTCCAAGAGTTTTGGTGCGAATCCTCATTCAAATTACGTCATTATCAGGTTAAACGAAAATGTGAACAAACTACACACAAACAAATAACCAACATTGCACATAGACATGTAACTTTTTTTTGAAGTAACCTCTTTTAGTGAACACTTGTTTTAATCCTTCTTCTTTAATTATTCCACACATAAACTGTGAGTGGATCAAACGTCCCTCTATTTCATACATTATACTGTGAGTGGCTATAAATAAAATGAATGCTCATACTTTACATGAAAACGTGAACCTTATCACAAATTAAATATGCTATAAATATGCAAAATGTTGCTCAACTTTGAAAATAACTCTAATATGCTTTATTTTTTGCAAAATATGACTACTTATATGTCCATAAGGACTAATGATCAACATGAATGAAATAAAATATACTATTTCCATAACAGGAATAAACTTGTAGTCATATAGTTAACAAACTACTAACACATGTAAAACATGTAAACATATAAGGAACTTCACAACATGCATGAAAGCCTACTTGGCTACTAAGCAACCTATAACATTAACATATACATGTCCTAGCATGATACTACGTCCATGAACCATCCTTTAGTAGTTACGTACCTTGTAAAATAACGGTGATTTGCCACCACTTCACTAGCTAGAACTCATTTACCAATTTTTCCAATAGCTTAAACACCCTTTAAAACGTCTCAAAACGTTACATAATGCCCTAGAAGACACCACTAACAGTACCATGCATTACCCATAAAATATCGTTCTTAAAACATCCTTTATTCGCACTTAGAATAAATTTTTAGCATACTTAGATGCTTAAAAACACTTTAAAACGCCTTTAAATTTATTATTTCCACCTTACTTAATTTTCGAAAACTTGTTTAAGCTTTGTAAAACTTCAACATATATTTTATGTCACTTTAGAAAAGTGGACAGTAATTTAGAATATCAAAACACCATGAAAAACCTTAAAAACAACATAAATCAATCATACAATGTAACACTTAACTTATATGATCAATTCATGCAAATTACATACTTTAAAACCCTAATTATTCACTTTATAAAATCTGGACAGCATGTAAAACATGCTTAGAATCACTTTTAAACTTCATGAAACATACTAAAAGTCATATGTAACGTTATAGAATTAACATGTGATCATACTAGCATAATATGAACACTTAAAACTTATTTTAACTTGCTTTTATAAAATTGTCAAATTTATTAATTAGCTCTAAACTCATGGAAAACTCATAAAAACATCATTAATTCATCATAAAACTCTTTTACAATCTACTAACATCATTATGAAACCAACCTATGCTTTAGAATAATTTTTCATAAGCCAAAACATATTCATAATATTTATTCTATTAAATTTCATGATTTCAAAATTTGGACAGCAATTTATTTTATGTTTAAAGCCTTTAAAAATCAATCTAAGCTTCATAAAATCATCATAAATTCACCCAACAACAATTCATGATCATAATATTGAAGTTTAAATTATTAAAACTCATAAAAATCAAGAAGCTCATTACTTTATAAACCCTAATCTAAAATTTCATGAACAACAAAATAATTCATACTTTAAAACAAGTCTTAACTTCATAAGACATGATTGAAACTTATAAAAACATGATTAATCATAAATATAAACATGAATTTGCAAAATTAAATAAAAAAAAAGAAAGCATAATTTTTTATTATTAGGTTCGAAAATAACCGAAACAAGGGGGAGGAGCAAGGCCGGTGAGGGTGGCCGGCGGACGACGGCAGGCTCCGGTGAGGGCGCAAGAAAAGTTTCTTTTTTTTCTTTTTCCTTCGGAAAACCGAACACCCCAATTTATTTATTTTTTTTGTGTTTTGCAGATTAAAGGTATGATTTGTGGGTGTTTAAGGATATTTATAGCACTATAGGGCCACTAATCAGAATTTTCTTAATAGTTTAGATTTTTGGATGGGCTTTATGGCTTACAGTAGAATTGAGCTTCTTTTAAAATAATATAAAATACCCATTTAAAACCCATTATTTTTAAAACTCTGAAAACCCTTTAACAAATTCCCCAACACTTTAAAAAAAATTAAACCTCTTATAAAACTTTCAAAAACTTATTGAAATAATTTATAAACCTTTGTTTAAATATTTATTTCATTTAAACAATTATTAAAACTTGTTTATTTAAATAATAAAATTCTAAAATATACTTTATAAATACGTATTTAATACGTAGAAATTCCTAAAAAAATACGAGGTATTACAGTCTACCCCCCTTAAAAGTAGTTTCGTCCCGAAACTTTGGGTAGTATTATGCATGGATATTGACTTAGTGGTGGCAATTTAAGTGCATATTTCAAAAAATTTCCTAAACTTTTCCTTTTTGTTGCTGAAAACTTTGGACTCTTTTCATCTTTTAACTACTAACATGAGAAAAAAAGCATGAAAATATAAGAAAACATGCTAAAACTTGCATAGACTTGCTAATTGTTAGGGAAAAAGGCGTGAAATTATATCGCACTCTACCCCCTTTAAAGAAAAAGAGTTACGTCCCCGTAACTCAACAAAACCTTAAATAATTCTGGATACTTTTTTCTCATCTCAACTTTTCCTTCCCAAGCAGTTCCTTGGTTTGGATAGGACGCTTTAACTATTTTATACCTTTCTTCGCGTTTGACGCGCCTTGCTATCACGAACTTCATTCAGTCTTTCCTCATAAGTGAGGCTTTAAGCTAACTCAATTGACTCTGGTTGTAAGACATATACTTCTTTTATTTGTGACACATGAGAACCATTGTGTACATTTCTCAATTTTATAGGACGGGCTAGCTTGTAAATCCCTTCTAGAATCTCCTATGGTCTAATGTACTATGGACTAAGCTTCCCTTTCTTTCCAAATCTCATTACTCCTTTCATTGGTAACACCATCAAAAGCACTTTATCACCAAGCTCAAAGTTTACCTCTCTATGTTTCTGATTCGCATAGGTCTTCTGCCTATCTTGCGTAGCTTGAATCTTAATTTGTATTTGCCCTATTTGCTTGGATGTATCTTCCATCAATTGCGGTCCTAAGACCACGGTCTCAATTATGGCATTCCCACATAAGGGACTTCTACACTTTCTTCCATACAACGCCTCGAAGGGTTCTATGCCAATACTAGCATGATAACTATTGTTGTAGAAAAAATTCTATCAAATTCAAGCTATCTTCCCAACTTCTTTGGACACCCTATCACACAAGCCCTTAACATTTCTTCCATGATTTAGATCGTCCTTCATATATGTCCATCAGTCGCTGGATGGAAAGCAATACTCATCTTCAATGTCGTACCAATACTCTCCTACACGATTTTCCAGAAGTTCAAAAGAAACCTGTAATTCCTATCTGAAACGATATCCCTAAGAACCCCTTGAAGTCTCACAACCTGTTCGATGTAAGTTTTGCAAGTTGCTCCATACTCCAAATCTCCTTAATTGGTATAAACATTGTAGATTTAGTAAGCCTATCCACAACGACCCATACGATACCATTATCACTCTTCAACTTTAGCAACCAAGTCACGAAATTCATCGACATACAATCCTATTTCCATCGTGGAATCTCGACTGGTTTTTCACTTTGTGGTCTCCTATGTTCATACTTTACCTTTTGGCACGTAAGACACTTTCTTACGAACTCCGCAAATTCTCTTTTCATCCTAGGCCACCAATACATCTTCTTTAAATACTTATATAGCTTATCGCCTATGCACTTAATACGGTGTATTATGACCCTCCTCAATGATTCTTTGTTTCATATCCTCACATGTTTTTGGTACACACCATCTTCCTTTATACCTTAAACTTCCATCCTCGTCAACCATAGTAGCCTCACGGTGAGTACTAGGATAATAGAAATGAGGTGGAGTAGAAATGAAATTAAAATTCTTAAAGGGAACCTCCTTAAACTAAATGTTCTTTTCCAAACACCTCTAACCACAACGTCATTGGCCATCCTTAGCTTATTTCTACACCTAGCATAAGTAGAAATCCCTTGAGTCAAACAAAAGTCATCAAACCTAGGCAAACAAAATTGACACTACAGTAAATTGGTCCCACACCTTTTTGTTCAAGAACATCCTCAATCACAAATAGTAAAACCAATTACTTAACATATTGAAACAACTCATCACTATCTTTATTCTCTAATATCTCAATTTGAGCCTTTCTATTAGACATAGTGACCTTCATCCTTCCAAAGAAAACTCTTAGAGTCTAGGAAACAACCCTCTTTCAAACTACAAAACAAACAGATCTATATAAAAAAAATGTTTAGTGGCTAACAAACAATCTTTACTACACTTAGCTAACCACATAACAACAACCAACTAAAGCACTTATTAAATGCATGAAGGAAGAAACAAAATATATCCTACATGCCCAAAAACTTCCTACCTAAGCTCACCACATGTGATTAAAGCCATAACATATAGTACATACCTTAATTCCTCGTGTATCTGCACAATTGAACAAACAAAACTCTTTTTCCCTTTTAAAATTTCGATTTTATTGAACTTTTACTTTTGAAA
The DNA here is from genome assembly GCA_016808085.1 of Suaeda aralocaspica. Taxonomy (NCBI): domain Eukaryota; kingdom Viridiplantae; phylum Streptophyta; class Magnoliopsida; order Caryophyllales; family Amaranthaceae; genus Suaeda; species Suaeda aralocaspica. The sequence goes on along the minus strand of PYUH01000373.1, from coordinate 2,135,140 downwards.
ACCTCTAATTTAAAGTAATTATAAAATTAAAAACTGCATTTCGAAAAATTTTCCTAAAAAGGAAATTAAAAAATCAATATAAGTAATTAATAAAATAAATAAATAAATAAATAATTACTCCAAGACCCTAGAAAAAATAACTTTAAAACGTTTAAGACACTTTCCTAATAAGGAAACATTTTGGTACCTTATTTTTTGTAATAAAACGGTTTTATTTCGAAAACTAAGCTCTGAAACCACTTTGTAACACCCTGGAAATTCCGTACCTTTTCTAAAAGCAGTTTCCTGTCCTAGCATCTACTAAAAACCTGAAACTCCCTGAATATTACTGCCACCGTGTGGAAAAGGCTAAGGCAATTATCAAAGCTGCTACAGCAGAAGAAACTTTTTTAAAAAAACATTTCAAAACTACTCAAAATCAACTTCAAAAACATTAAGTCAACCATTTGAAGATTCTTATAACTTCGGAACCATAACGGCCCTTAAAACCAAATGAAAGTAAACTTGTAAAACAATGTTAGTCCAACATCAAAAGAGATAACATCCACAAACAAAGTTACTAAGAAAACTACTACTACCGAAGCATGAAAAGAATATTCTGCACTCAATCCCAGCATGATTGACATATGACGTCTTGCACATGTTGCTTTCTCTTTATTCAACACTTACTACTCGCCATCGAAATGGGTCATCATAGGGCCAAGATCAAAGATAAGGCCATACACAAAAAGCATGTAATAAGCAAAGCTGAGTACATAAACACTAAAAGACTATGCAACACACTAGCATGAACTTACGCAATAGTATAAATCAATAAACACGTATCTTACCATTCCTGCAATGTACCTGCAACACTTGGTTAGGATAAAACAATTTATTTTATTTACTTAATTTGCATCGAACCGGTTTCCTGCTATAAACAATCGCCCTATCGGGCACCAGTTGGGGAGCAACTCCTAAAAGATATTACCTATGTCACACGAGGTGACGGATATCCAGCGCATTAATTATAAAAATAAAGAGTACAACGTCTTGTACCCCAATTAGGAGATAAAAGAACATCAGTCTAGTAACTCCCCCCATTGTTTATACTCAAGGTATATACGTTCCAAGAGTTTTGGTGCGAATCCTCATTCAAATTACGTCATTATCAGGTTAAACGAAAATGTGAACAAACTACACACAAACAAATAACCAACATTGCACATAGACATGTAACTTTTTTTTGAAGTAACCTCTTTTAGTGAACACTTGTTTTAATCCTTCTTCTTTAATTATTCCACACATAAACTGTGAGTGGATCAAACGTCCCTCTATTTCATACATTATACTGTGAGTGGCTATAAATAAAATGAATGCTCATACTTTACATGAAAACGTGAACCTTATCACAAATTAAATATGCTATAAATATGCAAAATGTTGCTCAACTTTGAAAATAACTCTAATATGCTTTATTTTTTGCAAAATATGACTACTTATATGTCCATAAGGACTAATGATCAACATGAATGAAATAAAATATACTATTTCCATAACAGGAATAAACTTGTAGTCATATAGTTAACAAACTACTAACACATGTAAAACATGTAAACATATAAGGAACTTCACAACATGCATGAAAGCCTACTTGGCTACTAAGCAACCTATAACATTAACATATACATGTCCTAGCATGATACTACGTCCATGAACCATCCTTTAGTAGTTACGTACCTTGTAAAATAACGGTGATTTGCCACCACTTCACTAGCTAGAACTCATTTACCAATTTTTCCAATAGCTTAAACACCCTTTAAAACGTCTCAAAACGTTACATAATGCCCTAGAAGACACCACTAACAGTACCATGCATTACCCATAAAATATCGTTCTTAAAACATCCTTTATTCGCACTTAGAATAAATTTTTAGCATACTTAGATGCTTAAAAACACTTTAAAACGCCTTTAAATTTATTATTTCCACCTTACTTAATTTTCGAAAACTTGTTTAAGCTTTGTAAAACTTCAACATATATTTTATGTCACTTTAGAAAAGTGGACAGTAATTTAGAATATCAAAACACCATGAAAAACCTTAAAAACAACATAAATCAATCATACAATGTAACACTTAACTTATATGATCAATTCATGCAAATTACATACTTTAAAACCCTAATTATTCACTTTATAAAATCTGGACAGCATGTAAAACATGCTTAGAATCACTTTTAAACTTCATGAAACATACTAAAAGTCATATGTAACGTTATAGAATTAACATGTGATCATACTAGCATAATATGAACACTTAAAACTTATTTTAACTTGCTTTTATAAAATTGTCAAATTTATTAATTAGCTCTAAACTCATGGAAAACTCATAAAAACATCATTAATTCATCATAAAACTCTTTTACAATCTACTAACATCATTATGAAACCAACCTATGCTTTAGAATAATTTTTCATAAGCCAAAACATATTCATAATATTTATTCTATTAAATTTCATGATTTCAAAATTTGGACAGCAATTTATTTTATGTTTAAAGCCTTTAAAAATCAATCTAAGCTTCATAAAATCATCATAAATTCACCCAACAACAATTCATGATCATAATATTGAAGTTTAAATTATTAAAACTCATAAAAATCAAGAAGCTCATTACTTTATAAACCCTAATCTAAAATTTCATGAACAACAAAATAATTCATACTTTAAAACAAGTCTTAACTTCATAAGACATGATTGAAACTTATAAAAACATGATTAATCATAAATATAAACATGAATTTGCAAAATTAAATAAAAAAAAAGAAAGCATAATTTTTTATTATTAGGTTCGAAAATAACCGAAACAAGGGGGAGGAGCAAGGCCGGTGAGGGTGGCCGGCGGACGACGGCAGGCTCCGGTGAGGGCGCAAGAAAAGTTTCTTTTTTTTCTTTTTCCTTCGGAAAACCGAACACCCCAATTTATTTATTTTTTTTGTGTTTTGCAGATTAAAGGTATGATTTGTGGGTGTTTAAGGATATTTATAGCACTATAGGGCCACTAATCAGAATTTTCTTAATAGTTTAGATTTTTGGATGGGCTTTATGGCTTACAGTAGAATTGAGCTTCTTTTAAAATAATATAAAATACCCATTTAAAACCAATTATTTTTAAAACTCTGAAAACCCTTTAACAAATTCCCCAACACTTTAAAAAAAATTAAACCTCTTATAAAACTTTCAAAAACTTATTGAAATAATTTATAAACCTTTGTTTAAATATTTATTTCATTTAAACAATTATTAAAACTTGTTTATTTAAATAATAAAATTCTAAAATATACTTTATAAATACGTATTTAATACGTAGAAATTCCTAAAAAAATACGAGGTATTACAGTCTACCCCCCTTAAAAGTAGTTTCGTCCCGAAACTTTGGGTAGTATTATGCATGGATATTGACTTAGTGGTGGCAATTTAAGTGCATATTTCAAAAAATTTCCTAAACTTTTCCTTTTTGTTGCTGAAAACTTTGGACTCTTTTCATCTTTTAACTACTAACATGAGAAAAAAAGCATGAAAATATAAGAAAACATGCTAAAACTTGCATAGACTTGCTAATTGTTAGGGAAAAAGGCGTGAAATTATATCGCACTCTACCCCCTTTAAAGAAAAAGAGTTACGTCCCCGTAACTCAACAAAACCTTAAATAATTCTGGATACTTTTTTCTCATCTCAACTTTTCCTTCCCAAGCAGTTCCTTGGTTTGGATAGGACGCTTTAACTATTTTATACCTTTCTTCGCGTTTGACGCGCCTTGCTATCACGAACTTCATTCAGTCTTTCCTCATAAGTGAGGCTTTAAGCTAACTCAATTGACTCTGGTTGTAAGACATATACTTCTTTTATTTGTGACACATGAGAACCATTGTGTACATTTCTCAATTTTATAGGACGGGCTAGCTTGTAAATCCCTTCTAGAATCTCCTATGGTCTAATGTACTATGGACTAAGCTTCCCTTTCTTTCCAAATCTCATTACTCCTTTCATTGGTAACACCATCAAAAGCACTTTATCACCAAGCTCAAAGTTTACCTCTCTATGTTTCTGATTCGCATAGGTCTTCTGCCTATCTTGCGTAGCTTGAATCTTAATTTGTATTTGCCCTATTTGCTTGGATGTATCTTCCATCAATTGCGGTCCTAAGACCACGGTCTCAATTATGGCATTCCCACATAAGGGACTTCTACACTTTCTTCCATACAACGCCTCGAAGGGTTCTATGCCAATACTAGCATGATAACTATTGTTGTAGAAAAAATTCTATCAAATTCAAGCTATCTTCCCAACTTCTTTGGACACCCTATCACACAAGCCCTTAACATTTCTTCCATGATTTAGATCGTCCTTCATATATGTCCATCAGTCGCTGGATGGAAAGCAATACTCATCTTCAATGTCGTACCAATACTCTCCTACACGATTTTCCAGAAGTTCAAAAGAAACCTGTAATTCCTATCTGAAACGATATCCCTAAGAACCCCTTGAAGTCTCACAACCTGTTCGATGTAAGTTTTGCAAGTTGCTCCATACTCCAAATCTCCTTAATTGGTATAAACATTGTAGATTTAGTAAGCCTATCCACAACGACCCATACGATACCATTATCACTCTTCAACTTTAGCAACCAAGTCACGAAATTCATCGACATACAATCCTATTTCCATCGTGGAATCTCGACTGGTTTTTCACTTTGTGGTCTCCTATGTTCATACTTTACCTTTTGGCACGTAAGACACTTTCTTACGAACTCCGCAAATTCTCTTTTCATCCTAGGCCACCAATACATCTTCTTTAAATACTTATATAGCTTATCGCCTATGCACTTAATACGGTGTATTATGACCCTCCTCAATGATTCTTTGTTTCATATCCTCACATGTTTTTGGTACACACCATCTTCCTTTATACCTTAAACTTCCATCCTCGTCAACCATAGTAGCCTCACGGTGAGTACTAGGATAATAGAAATGAGGTGGAGTAGAAATGAAATTAAAATTCTTAAAGGGAACCTCCTTAAACTAAATGTTCTTTTCCAAACACCTCTAACCACAACGTCATTGGCCATCCTTAGCTTATTTCTACACCTAGCATAAGTAGAAATCCCTTGAGTCAAACAAAAGTCATCAAACCTAGGCAAACAAAATTGACACTACAGTAAATTGGTCCCACACCTTTTTGTTCAAGAACATCCTCAATCACAAATAGTAAAACCAATTACTTAACATATTGAAACAACTCATCACTATCTTTATTCTCTAATATCTCAATTTGAGCCTTTCTATTAGACATAGTGACCTTCATCCTTCCAAAGAAAACTCTTAGAGTCTAGGAAACAACCCTCTTTCAAACTACAAAACAAACAGATCTATATAAAAAAAATGTTTAGTGGCTAACAAACAATCTTTACTACACTTAGCTAACCACATAACAACAACCAACTAAAGCACTTATTAAATGCATGAAGGAAGAAACAAAATATATCCTACATGCCCAAAAACTTCCTACCTAAGCTCACCACATGTGATTAAAGCCATAACATATAGTACATACCTTAATTCCTCGTGTATCTGCACAATTGAACAAACAAAACTCTTTTTCCCTTTTAAAATTTCGATTTTATTGAACTTTTACTTTTGAAAACCTCTAATTTAAAGTAATTATAAAATTAAAAACTGCATTTCGAAAAATTTTCCTAAAAAGGAAATTAAAAAATCAATATAAGTAATTAATAAAATAAATAAATAAATAAATAATTACTCCAAGACCCTAGAAAAAATAACTTTAAAACGTTTAAGACACTTTCCTAATAAGGAAACATTTTGGTACCTTATTTTTTGTAATAAAACGGTTTTATTTCGAAAACTAAGCTCTGAAACCACTTTGTAACACCCTGGAAATTCCGTACCTTTTCTAAAAGCAGTTTCCTGTCCTAGCATCTACTAAAAACCTGAAACTCCCTGAATATTACTGCCACCGTGTGGAAAAGGCTAAGGCAATTATCAAAGCTGCTACAGCAGAAGAAACTTTTTTAAAAAAACATTTCAAAACTACTCAAAATCAACTTCAAAAACATTAAGTCAACCATTTGAAGATTCTTATAACTTCGGAACCATAACGGCCCTTAAAACCAAATGAAAGTAAACTTGTAAAACAATGTTAGTCCAACATCAAAAGAGATAACATCCACAAACAAAGTTACTAAGAAAACTACTACTACCGAAGCATGAAAAGAATATTCTGCACTCAATCCCAGCATGATTGACATATGACGTCTTGCACATGTTGCTTTCTCTTTATTCAACACTTACTACTCGCCATCGAAATGGGTCATCATAGGGCCAAGATCAAAGATAAGGCCATACACAAAAAGCATGTAATAAGCAAAGCTGAGTACATAAACACTAAAAGACTATGCAACACACTAGCATGAACTTACGCAATAGTATAAATCAATAAACACGTATCTTACCATTCCTGCAATGTACCTGCAACACTTGGTTAGGATAAAACAATTTATTTTATTTACTTAATTTGCATCGAACCGGTTTCCTGCTATAAACAATCGCCCTATCGGGCACCAGTTGGGGAGCAACTCCTAAAAGATATTACCTATGTCACACGAGGTGACGGATATCCAGCGCATTAATTATAAAAATAAAGAGTACAACGTCTTGTACCCCAATTAGGAGATAAAAGAACATCAGTCTAGTAACTCCCCCCATTGTTTATACTCAAGGTATATACGTTCCAAGAGTTTTGGTGCGAATCCTCATTCAAATTACGTCATTATCAGGTTAAACGAAAATGTGAACAAACTACACACAAACAAATAACCAACATTGCACATAGACATGTAACTTTTTTTTGAAGTAACCTCTTTTAGTGAACACTTGTTTTAATCCTTCTTCTTTAATTATTCCACACATAAACTGTGAGTGGATCAAACGTCCCTCTATTTCATACATTATACTGTGAGTGGCTATAAATAAAATGAATGCTCATACTTTACATGAAAACGTGAACCTTATCACAAATTAAATATGCTATAAATATGCAAAATGTTGCTCAACTTTGAAAATAACTCTAATATGCTTTATTTTTTGCAAAATATGACTACTTATATGTCCATAAGGACTAATGATCAACATGAATGAAATAAAATATACTATTTCCATAACAGGAATAAACTTGTAGTCATATAGTTAACAAACTACTAACACATGTAAAACATGTAAACATATAAGGAACTTCACAACATGCATGAAAGCCTACTTGGCTACTAAGCAACCTATAACATTAACATATACATGTCCTAGCATGATACTACGTCCATGAACCATCCTTTAGTAGTTACGTACCTTGTAAAATAACGGTGATTTGCCACCACTTCACTAGCTAGAACTCATTTACCAATTTTTCCAATAGCTTAAACACCCTTTAAAACGTCTCAAAACGTTACATAATGCCCTAGAAGACACCACTAACAGTACCATGCATTACCCATAAAATATCGTTCTTAAAACATCCTTTATTCGCACTTAGAATAAATTTTTAGCATACTTAGATGCTTAAAAACACTTTAAAACGCCTTTAAATTTATTATTTCCACCTTACTTAATTTTCGAAAACTTGTTTAAGCTTTGTAAAACTTCAACATATATTTTATGTCACTTTAGAAAAGTGGACAGTAATTTAGAATATCAAAACACCATGAAAAACCTTAAAAACAACATAAATCAATCATACAATGTAACACTTAACTTATATGATCAATTCATGCAAATTACATACTTTAAAACCCTAATTATTCACTTTATAAAATCTGGACAGCATGTAAAACATGCTTAGAATCACTTTTAAACTTCATGAAACATACTAAAAGTCATATGTAACGTTATAGAATTAACATGTGATCATACTAGCATAATATGAACACTTAAAACTTATTTTAACTTGCTTTTATAAAATTGTCAAATTTATTAATTAGCTCTAAACTCATGGAAAACTCATAAAAACATCATTAATTCATCATAAAACTCTTTTACAATCTACTAACATCATTATGAAACCAACCTATGCTTTAGAATAATTTTTCATAAGCCAAAACATATTCATAATATTTATTCTATTAAATTTCATGATTTCAAAATTTGGACAGCAATTTATTTTATGTTTAAAGCCTTTAAAAATCAATCTAAGCTTCATAAAATCATCATAAATTCACCCAACAACAATTCATGATCATCATATTGAAGTTTAAATTATTAAAACTCATAAAAATCAAGAAGCTCATTACTTTATAAACCCTAATCTAAAATTTCATGAACAACAAAATAATTCATACTTTAAAACAAGTCTTAACTTCATAAGACATGATTGAAACTTATAAAAACATGATTAATCATAAATATAAACATATATTTGCAAAATTAAATAAAAAAAAGAAAGCATAATTTATTATTATTATTATTAGGTTCGAAAAAAGAAAGCATAATTTGCAATCTGCTTTAGAATAATTTTTCGTTAGCCAAAATTTGTTCATAATATTTATTCTATTGAATTTCATGATTTCAAAATTTGGACAGCAATATATTTTATGTTTAAATCCTTTAAAAATCAATCTAAGCTTCATAAAATCATCGTAAATTCACCCAACAACAATTCATCATCATAATATTGAAGTTTAAATTATTAAAACTCATCAAAATCAAGGAGTTCATTATTTTATAAACCATAATCTAAAATTTGATGAACAAAAAATTAATTCATACTTTAAAACAACTCAGAACTTCATAAAAGATGATTGAAACTCATAAAAACATGATTAATCATAAATATAAACATGAACTTGTAAAATTAAATAAAAAAAAGAAAGAAGAATTTTTATTATTATTATTATTAGGTTCGAAAATTACAGAAATAAGGGGGAGGAGAAAGGCCGGCGAGGGTGGCCAGCGGACAGCGGCAGGCTCCGGCGAAGCAGGCGGGGCTTCGGCGAGGGCGCAAGAAAAGTTTCTTTTTTCTTTCTTTTTCCTTCGGAAAACCGAACACCCCAATTTTTTTTTTGTTTTGTGTTTTGCTTTATGATTTTAGAGACAGATTAAAGGTATGATTTGTGGGTGTTTAAGGCTATTTATAGGACCATTAATCAGAATTTTTGGATTAGTTTAGGTTTTTGAATGGGCTTTATGGCTTAGAGTAGAATTTGGCTTGTTTTTAAATAATATAAAATACCCATTTAAAACCCATTATTTTTAAAACTCCGAAAACCCTTTAATAAATTCCCGAACACTTTAAAATAATTTAAAACTCTTATAAAACTTTCAAAAAACTTATTGAAATAATTTATAAACCTTTGTTAAAATAATTAATTCATTTAAACAATTATTAAAACTTGTTTTTCTAAATAATAAAATACTTAAAATATACATTATAAATACGTATTTAATATGTAGAAATTCCTCAAAAATACGAGGTATTACATTTATAGAATTGTCTGCATTCGCTAAGGAGGTTGTGACAGCGAAGAACCTGAAGGCTAGTCATTTTGAAACAGGGTTGCCCATAGGTATTCAGTTACAACTAGCCGAGCAAGTTTTTGAAACGCTTGGTGAGTTATATGTAAGAGATGCACACTTGTATGCCTTAGAGCAGAAGAAGAAGGAGAAGCTGAAAGAAGGTGTGACGAGGGAGAAAAGGAAGGATGGTGGAGGAAACTTCAACCAGCATGGGATTCATGGTGGATTTAAGAAGCCTCGTTTTGACAACAATTTTCAAGGGAAAAAGGGCAACTTTGGAAATCCAACAAATGGTAATGGGAATAAGGTACAGTCTGCTGATCAAGGTGGTCGTGTGTACTTCTACAAGAAGTGTCCTAATAGTCATCTAGGAAAGGACTGTGCTGGAAACTTAGTGACTTGTCGTTTGTGTAACAAGCTTGGACATCGTGAGTAATAGTGTTACTGAAACAGTAAGGGATAGGAAGGACAAGGGTTGTAGTTCAAGGGTAATTAAGCAGGAGGTCCACAAAAGGGTTTCCAAGGCAAACTTGGAGGAAAGACGACGCAACAAGCCATGAATAGGAATGGAAGTGGAAATGGAAGTGATAAGGCTAAGACCTCGAATGCTGGAAAGCTAAATGTGATGGCACAAAGTGAAGTGGATGCTAGTAACGATGTGATTACTGGTAATTTCTCTATTCACCCTCTTCTTGTTAAGGTTTTGTTTGATTCTAGTGCAACGTATTCTTTTGTATCCACTAATGTTTTGCAAAAGTTACTACCTGTTTTAGGAAAAGAAGATACAATAGATATGTCAATAGTGATACCGTCAAGACAAGAAGTGCAGTGCTCAAAAAGGTATTTGGATGTCCCGTTTGAGATAGAGGGAGTGGAGTTTTAGGCTAACCTAATCGATTTTTAGTTACCTGACCCTAGGGATGGATTAGTTGAGTGAATATAAGGCTGAGATTTTGTGTGAACTACAGAAAATCTCGTTGGTTAAGAAGGGTAAGAAGGTGAGCTATTGGAGAGTAGAAAGACCGAAGCATAACAAAATAGTGTCAATGATGAGGTTTGCTAGGTACGTAAATAGAGGTTTCCAAATTTTTTTTTGCTGAATGAGGGATGTAGATTATGTCGAGTCTTCTAAGCCAGAGGACATTGAAGTAGTAAGGGATTTCCTGGATGTGTTTATGGAGGACATTCCGGGAAAGCCGCCACAGTGAGAAATCAACTTTACTTTAGACCTAGTGCTAGGAACAGCGCTCATTTCCGAAGCACCATAGAGGATGACACCTGCGGAAAATGAGCAAGTTGAAGGAGTAGTTATAGGATTTATTGGAGAAGGGTTACATTAGGTTTAGTGCTTCACCTTGGGGAGCGTCAGTGTTTTTTGTGAAGAATAAAGACGGGAGCATGAGGTTGTGTATTGACTATAGGGAGTTGAATAAGGTGATGATGAAGAACAAGTACCCTTTGCCAAGAATCGATGACTTATTTGATCAATTGAAAGGAGATATTGTGTTTTCAAAGATTGACCTAAGGTCAGGATACCATCAATTGAGGACTGCCGATGAGGACATAATGAATACAGGTTTTCATACCAGGTATGGGCACTACTAGTTCACAGTTATGCCATTTGTGCAATACCCCACATTTTCACGTATTTTGAGAAAGTATTTTTGTATTTTATTCGTATAATTTTAATATTTTTAATGAAAAATTATGTTCAATAGGAATATTAAATGAAAGAAATTAATAATAACAAAATAAATAATAAATAAGTTTTGATTGAAAGTAATTATTTGTGTTCATAAATAATATTTATGTTTTAAAAATATTTTAAAAGGCTTCTAAAAATAGAATTTTCAGGAGTTTCCTAACTTATTTAAAGACAAGGGCCTAAAGGTAATTCCCACTTGTTAGAATAAGTATGGGCTTTTCCAAATCCTACTTTGGGGCCTATAAATACCCCTTAAAACCCAAAATTTCAGATTTTCATGCTCATAATAGTCATTATGATTCCAAAAATTTAGAGCAAAAAGAGAGAAAAAAAAGGGGAGAGGATTTTCCAATTAAAAAAAAAGCTGCAGTTTTCGGAAAACAGAGAAAAAAAAGAAAAAAATTATTTTTGTGTTCTTGGGATCCGTGCCCAGCCGGACCCCACTGTCGGACCACCACCTGCACCCGTCGGAGCCCGCCTGCACCCGTCGAAGCCACCGCCGGCCACCTTACACTCCTCCCCTTCCTTCGGTATTTTCGAACCTTCTAATAGAAAAAAAAAATTCCTTCTTTCTTTTTAATTTAATCTTGCAAATTCATGTTCATATTTATGTTTAATCATGCTATTATGAGTTTTAATCATGTTTAATAAAGTTATGATTTGTTTTAAGGCATGAATTAAATTGTTGTTCATGAAATTTTTGATTAGGGTTTGTAAATTATGAAAGTTATGATTTTTATGAGTTTTTATGACTTAAACTTCAATATTATGATCATGAATCATTGTTGTGTGAATTTATGATGATTTTATGAAGTTTAGATTGATTTTTAAAGGCTTTGAAAATACAATAAACTGCTGTCTAAAATTTATAATCATGAAATTCAATTGAATAAATATTATGAACATGTTTTGGTTTATGAAAAATTGTTCTAAAGCATAGATTGGTTTCATAAATATGTTAGTTGATTATAAAAGAGTTTTACCATGAAATTATGATGTTTTTATAAGTTTTTCATGACTTTAAAGTTAATAAATAAATCTGAAATTTCTATAAAAACAAGTTAAAGTAAGTTTTAAGTGTTCATATTATGCTAGTATGATCACATATGAATTCTATGATGTTACATATAATTTTTAGTATGTTTTATGAAATTTAAAAGTGATTTTAAGCATGTTTAACATGCTGTCCAGAATTTATAAAGTGAATAATTAGGCTTTTAAAGTTTGTAATTAGCATAAACTGATCACATATATTAAGTAATACATTGTATGATTGATTTATGTTGTTTTCGAAGTTTTTCAAGGAGTTTTGGTAATTTTATATTGCTGTCCACTTTTCTAAAGTAGCATAAAAATTATACTAAGGTTTTATAAAGTATAAATAAGTCCCGAAAACCAAGTAGTCATACAATAGAAAAGTAAAGTGTAGTATGGAATTGAATAGAGACCATTTAAGGAATGTTTTGGACAAGTTTCCAATATAGAAGTTAGTTATAGTTGTTGTAGCACTTAGTCAAGAAGGTTTTAATTTAATTTTAGTTTTTCCTGATGTAGGAGACTTTGAACTAGTCCATTTCTAGAAGTTGTAGCAGAGCATCGTTACTTTACAAGGTACGTAAGTACTAAAGACAAACACATGAACTAGGATTCATGCTTGGATGATCCTTGATTTTATGAGATATTGTTGTGCTTGTTGAATCATGAATTTATGTGCATGACAAGTTTACTAGAAGCATGTTTTTGTTGTATGTTGACATTCCATGTTAAATAGTAATATGAATTTTTATAAGCTTGAATTGGAATGTCATGATCAGTTTAATTTGGCCAATAGTTTATTAATCAAGAATGGAAGTTATTTATAAGTTGGTTAGTTACTTAATCAACAAGAAAGGTAGTTGTGAATTTTTATTCACATGATTAAAAGAAGTTATGAGCAATTAATTTATACAAGTTGCCACTCACAGTTTAATGTGTGGTCAAGGAGAAAGTAAATATTTAGCCACTCACAGTTAATGTGTGGTAAAGGAGGTTCAGTTTAGTTAAAGGACACACGTTTAAAATAGCTTACTTGATTTGATGCATGTCTTTATGTGATGTCGTATGTGAGTCATAACATTTGTAAACCGTTTAATCACTTAAAGTGTAAGAGGGCTTGCATCAAAACTCTAGGAACGTATATACCTTGAGTACGAACAATGGGGGGAGTCGTATGGAACAGTGATCTATAACTTCTAATTGGAGTACAAGACGTTGTACTCTTTTGTATTTTCAATGCACTGGATATCCGTCACTTTATGTGACATAGTAATACCTTCTTGGAGTTGCTCCCAAGTTGGTGCCCAATAGGGCGATGTTTTTTAAGGAGGAAACCCGTTCGATGCAGGATCCATAAGTTTAAATATAAGTCCATGTACAGGTAAAAGGTTGTCTAAGGTAAGTTGATTTTTATTGAGATGGTTTTGAAGTTAGTTTTAAATTGTTTTCGTTTTAAGACTTCCGCTGTAGTACTTTGATAAATGTCTTAGCCATTATCACGGTGGCGGTAATACATTGGTTTTTCCATATTTAGAAGTTTTAATAAATATAATCCTTAATAATTATTATATGTTTTCCGGAAAAATAGTGAGAAGTTAGAAAATTCCAGGGTGTTACAATTTGGGTTGTCGAATGCGCCTAAAATTTTCATGGACTTTATGAATAGGATTTTCCAACGGTTTTTGGACAAGTTCGTAGTGGTGTTCATTGAGGACATGTTGGTGTACTCAAAGAGCACTGAGGAGCATATAGAAAATTTACGGACGATTTTGAAAACGCTGAGGCATTTTGGTTGACAAGTGTGAATTTTGGTTAGAGAAGGTTGCATTTTTGGGACATTTTGTGTCAAAAGAAGGAGTTGAACTGGATCCAGCTAAGATTGAGGCAGTGAAGAAGTGGCCTACACCTAAGAATGTGTCAAGCGTGCGAAGTTTCTTGGCTTTATTAGGGTATTACAGGAGTTTTGTGAAGGAGTTTTCGAGGATCGCTAAGCCGATGACGTTGTTTATGAAGAAGGACTATAAGTTCGTTTGGAGTCATAAGTGTGAGGAAGCATTTCAGACTCTGAAGGGGCGTTTGATGGTTTCTCCAGTATTGACTCTACATATGGGAGTTATTCCTATGACGTGTATAGTGATGCTTCTAAGAATGGTTTGGGATGTGTGTTAATGCAAAACTGATAAGTGATCACGTACGCTTCAAGGCAGTTGAAGCCGTACGAAGCAAACTATCCCACCCACAATCTCGAGCTAGCAGCGATCGTGTTTGTCATGAAAATATGGAGGCAGTACTTGTATGGGGTGAAGTGTAGAATCTAAATGGATGATAACAGCTTGAAGTACTTTTTCACACGAAAGGATTTGAACATGCGACAAAGGAGATGGCTCGAATTGATCAAGGATTATGATTTTGATATCCAGTACCATGAAGGGAAGGCCAATGTGGTGGCGGATGCTCTAAGTCGTAAAACGAAGCATGGTGTGAATTCTCTAGTGGTCGCTAACGAACTGTGTACGGACATGGAGAGGCTAAATTTGGAGATAGTGAAAGAGGGATCATTGGAAGGATTACTTTGTAATCTTAGTATCTAACCAAAATGTTTGGGGAGATAAAGTAGAATTAGGATGGAGCTGTGAAGTTAGATAGAATAAAGGAGAAATTGAAGGCAGGAAAGGCTATGGATTTCAAAATCTAAGAGGATGGAAGTATAAGGTATAAGGGGAGGTGGTGTGTACCGCAGAACTACAAGGAAATAAAAAGGAAGATTGTGGAGAAAGGTCATAATACACCATACTCAGTTCACCCTATAGCTGTTAAATTATATAAAGATTTGAAAAAGGTGTATTGGTGGCCTAGAATAAAGAGGGAAGTAGCCGAATTCGTGAGTAAGTGTCTTACGTGTCAAAAGGTCAAATTTGAGCATAAAAAGCCACAAGGAGAAGTTCAACCACTTAAAATTCCAGGATGGAAGTGGGATTGCATATCAATGGATTTTGTAACCTGCTTGCCAAAGTCAAAGAATCAAAATGGTACTATATGGGTTGTGGTGGGTACTCTAACTAAGTCAGCGGTGTATATACCGATGAAGGAGACTTGGAAAAAGGAACAACTTGCAAAGGCTTACAAACATTAGTAGAAAAAGAGGCTATTAGTACCGTTTTTTTAGCCTATTAGTACCGGTTTTTAAGGTTTACTAATAGAGGTGTTACTTATATAATTTCTATTAGTATTGTTTGTAAAAAAAGGTACTAATAAGTAAGCTATAAATAACGGTTTCCTAAAAAAACGGTACTAATAGTGTTTTGTTGGTCATAAAAAAATGATATTAGTAACGTTTTAGGGAAAAAAACGTTACTAATAGTAAATATTTTCCAACCAAAAAACCTGAAATTGTAGGTATTTCTAATAATGATAGCAATAGTTTTTTAAAAAAAAAAACAATAATGTACGTCAAAGTAGCATATTCATTACAATGTTGTCAAAAATGAAATTTAAAAAATTTGTTGTGCTTATTTGATACACAAACATATATATACAAAGTTGATCAAGACCTAAACAACTATGAGCTTCCTTCACAGTCTTTCCATCCTTTTTCTTTCTCCTACTATGGTTATCTTTCTTGATGTATCTCGAAACCTTCCGATCAAAAAGAAAGAGTAACCCACATCAGTAAAAACATACATATTTGATGAAATTAATTGAATTATTTCCTGAACTATCACAAGGTTACTATTGAATTATTTGAATATATATTTGATGAAGTTCAACAATAAAGCAAAATGAATACAAGGACATTTTGTTTGAGGTATTATCACTACATTTTTTTTGGCATACATTTTCAACACGAAAAAACACTTGAATTCATTTACGGAGTATATTGGACTCCTTTGACTCATCATCTATATGAAACAAGAATCCTAGAACTCATTTGACCGAACTCCAACTTTCTTGTAATAAATAAAATGGTGACAATAAAATGAGAAAATTCAATCAGACAGGAAATAACATAGATTATTTTAGATTCAGAATAAAATGAGTGGTCTTGATCAGGTTCTGACCTGAAAGAGAGGATGAGCGAGGGAGCGAGATATTGGTTTAGTGAATTCTTAAGTAACATAGATTGACACGTTGACTGAGATAGAAGATAATGAGATAATGTCGAGGCATTTGGTTATTTGTTGAAAACAGCAGAATTTGACACACATAAAACCATCAAACCAAGTCAAGGTTACTCGTGCTTAGTAGCATACATATATTTGGAAAATACCAAGATAATCGATCAATCCCTTCATTGAAAATGGAAACCAAATTATATTTATAGAAAATTACGAAAGGCATTTGCATATACATAGAAAATGATTCATGAAACATTCAACAATTCACAATACAAATGTTACCACTCCACTTATGAAAACAATAGCCAATATAGTCAATAGATTTGCGGGAATTGCAAGATCCTAAAAGAAATAGTGTAAGATTATACAAATTTTTGAAGGTCTAAGTGAACAAACTATACATATTAAAGACAGTAACTTTAAGAGTCTATATATCATATAACGAAGTAACTTTAAGAGCAACTTTAGAAATCCTACAAATGGTAATGGGAATAAGGTACAGTCTGCTAATCAAGGTGGTCGAGTGTACTTCTTCAAGAAGTGTCCTGATAGTCATCCAGGAAAAAGGACATTGCTGGAAACTAGTGACTTGGCGTTCGTGTAACAAGCTCAGACATCGTGAGTATGAGTGTTACTCAAAGGGTACGGGAAAGGAAGGACGAGGGTTGTAGTTCAAGGGTAATTTAGCAGGAGGTCAGCAAAAGGGTTTCCAAGGCAACATGGGAGGAAAGACGACGCAACAAGCCAGGAATAGGAATGGATGTGGCAACGGAGGAGGTCAAGCTAAGACCTCGAATGTTTGAAAGCTAAATGTGATGGCACGAAGTGAAGTGGATGCTAATAAGTTGTGATTACTAGTACTTTCTCTATTCACTATCTTCTTGTTAAGTTTTTGTTTGATTCTGGTGCAACGTAATATTTTTTTATTCACTAAAGTTTTACAAAAGTTACTACCTAATTTGGGAAAAGTAGATACAATAGATATGTCAATAGTGATACCGTCAAGACAAGAAGTGTAGTGCTCAAAAAGATATTTGGATGTCCCGTTTGAGGTAGAGCGGGTGGAGTTTTAGGCAAACCTAATCAATTTTGAGTTAGCTGACCCTAGGGATGGATTAGTTGAGTGAATATAAGGCTGAGATTTTGTGTGAACCGCAGAAAATCTCGTTGGTTAAGAAGGGTAAGAAGGTGAGCTATTGGAGAGTAGAGAGACCGAAGCATAACAAAATAGTGTCAATGATGAGGTTTGCTAGGTACGTAAATAGAGGTTCCCTAATTTACTTTTGTAGAGTGAGAGATGTAGATTATGTCGAGTCTTCTAAGCCAGAGGACATTGAAGTAGTGAGGGATTTCCTTGATGTGTTTCTGTAGGAGATTCCGGGAATGCCGCCGCATTGAGAAATCGAATTCACTGTATACCTAGTTCTAGGAACAACGCTCATTTCCAAAGCACCATAGAGGATGACACCTGCGGAAATGAGCAAGTTGAAGGAGTAGTCATAGGATTTATTAGAGAAGGGTTTCATTAGGTCTAGTGCTTCACCTTAGGGAGCGCCAATGCTTTTTATGAAGAATAGAGACGGGAGCATGAGGTTGTGTATTGGCTATAGGGAGTTGAATAAGGTAACGATCAAGAACAAGTAACCTTTGCTAAGAATCGATGACTTATTTGATCAGTTGAAAGGAGCTATTGTGTTCTCAAAGATTGATTTGATGTCTGGATACCGTCAATTGAGGACTGCTGATGAGGACATACCAAAGACAACTTTTTGTACCAGGTATTTGCACTACGAGTTCATAGTTATGCCATTTGGGTTGTCGAATGCGCCAAAAATTTTCATGGACTTTATGAATAGGATTTTCCAACGGTTTTTGGACAAGTTCGTAGTGGTGTTCATTGATGAAAATTTGGTGTACTCTAAGAGCAATGAGGAGCATATACAACATTTAAGGACGATTTTGAAAACGCGGAGGGAGAATAAGTTATATGCCAAATTCTCGAAGTGTGAATTTTGGTTAGAGAAGGTCGCATTTTTGGGACATTTTGTGTCAAAAGGAGTTGAACTAGATCCGACTATAATACCTGCATCGTCCAGTTTGTTCCTGAACACCCATTTAGTTCCAATAACAGACATGTTTTCCTTCCTGGGTTCAAGATGCCAAAATTTTATTTCTCTCAAACTTATTGAGTTTATCTTGCACGGCTAGAACCCAATCTGGATCCATTAAAGCAGTCTTATAATCAGTTGGTTCAACATTTGAAAGAAAAAATAGAAAGCACAAAAGTTTTGTAAAGTAGAATTCCTTGTTTGCACCCTATGATAAGATGAGAGGGGTGAGCGGACTTATAATTGAAAGATTTGTTCATATTCAGGTTTACATTGGTGCCTTCTAATGTTGAACTGGTTCCTGTACTAGTTCCCCCTGTTTTGTTGTTGCTTTGAACAAGTGAACCCA
The DNA here is from genome assembly GCA_016808085.1 of Suaeda aralocaspica. NCBI lineage: Eukaryota > Viridiplantae > Streptophyta > Magnoliopsida > Caryophyllales > Amaranthaceae > Suaeda > Suaeda aralocaspica. The sequence goes on along the minus strand of PYUH01000373.1, from coordinate 2,116,267 downwards.
GTTCCATAGTGGTCTCAGTTGCATTGTATTCATGTGGGTGAGCCTCTGAGTCACTGTTTCCTTCTCTTACCTCATGAGCTACTTGATTCTGTGCTGGACTAGACTCTTCCTCTCTAGGAGAGTTGTGTAGTGAGTCTAGTTCAACACCTTCTACTTCTTTAGCTCCTGTAAAGTTTAGGATGCCAATTTCGAATTCATCATTATCATCAACCTGCACATGCTTACTAAACGTATCAGTTTCATAAAATAGAGCATGGATACTTTCTTCAACACACAAGGTTCTATTGTTGAAAACTTTGTATGCCTTGTTGTGTGAAGACTGTCCAATGAAAACAACCTCATCACTTCTAGGATCAAATTTTTCCAAACTTGATTTACCATTGTTTTGTACAAAGAATTTGCGCCCAAGAATGCATAAGTGTACAATGTTTGGTTTTCTACCCCTAAGGAGCTCATAAGGTGTTTTGTTTAGTAAAGGTCTCAACATTACCCTATTTAAAATATAGCAAGCAGTACTCACAGCTTCAGTCTAGAAGTTTCGAGGTAGACCACTCTCTAGAAGCATTGTTCTTGCCATTTCTTCTAGAGTGCGATTTTTCCTTTCAACAAGTCCATTTTGTTGTGGAGTTCTAGGAGCTGAGAAATTGTGAGATACACCATGATCATTATAGTAGGTTATAAAGCTGACATTGTCAAATTCAGAACCATGATCAGACCGGATAGAGACCAGTTGATGATTAATCTTGTTTTGGACCTATTTTATCAAGATTTCAAATTCTTCAAAAGATTCATTTTTAAATTTTAGAAATACTGTCCAAGTGTAACGAGAGTAATCAACAACTAACACAAGCACATAACTATGACCATTTCGACCTTGTACATGCATGGGCCCACACAAGTCCATGACTCCATGTTCACAATTCGGTATGGTCTAATGGTGCTTGACATGCTTACATTTAGCACATTCATGGCAAATATGATATGCAATAAACTAAATGTTAGGTAAACCTGTAACTAAGTCCTGAGGTCGCAGTTTGTTTAGCAAGTAAAAACTTACGTGTCCATGTCTCTTGTGCCACAGCCAATGGTCATCCTCTATAACATTGAGACAAGTGGCACTGGTCTTAGGAATTTGACTCAAAAATGTAATGTAAACATTATAGTGTTGGAACCCCTTACAGACCAGTTCCTTTGTTTCAGTGTTAACTATGTGACAAAGATTTGTTTCAATTTCAACATGGTTTCCTTTGTCACGTAGCTGATATATGCTCCAGAGGTTATGTTTCAAACCTTCAACAAAGTATATGTTATCAATTGCTTAAGAAAGTGTCTTACCAACTTTACCTATACCCTTGATCAAACCTTTACTATTATCTCCAAAGGTAACACTTCCTCCTTCATAGGCTACGAGTGAAAGAAATTGACTTTTATCTCCTGACATGTGTCTTGAGCAACCACTGTCCAAATACCAAAATGGCTTTCCTTTCATTCTAACCTGCACAAACAAATCAAGGTTTAGTTTTAGGAACCCAGATTTTCTTGAGTTCCTTGTTAATGGGAACTGGTTTGATACTGTCCTTTCTAAACCAGATTTGTTTCAAATTTGTCTTTCTTGTTTTATCATGTTTTCCATTTTTAGACAAATTATGTGTGTGACTCTTTTGATTATGAACCTTTTGAACGTGAGACTGGTTTTTCTTATCATGTTTATGCTTGGTCCAACAAGTTTCAATAACATGTCCTTTCTTACCACAATAGGTGCATACATGCATGTCTTTTGCAAAAACATACTTACCTCTATCGAGTTCAGAAATCCAAGTCTCATCTCTGCCCAACTTTTGGGGCTGTTGGAAAGAACTTTCAGAATACCCTAACCTAAAGCTCATAGGATTACCAGGTTGTGAGGCCAGGATGTTTAGAGTACTTTGAGCATCGAGCAACCTATTCATCTGTCTTAGGTAGTCACACAAATCCTGTTCCTTGATTTCAAGTTTCTTAAGCTGAGCTTCATTATACTCTGCAGCAACGGCAAGATCCAACTTTGCCCTATGAAGATCATTCTTAAGTTTTGAAATCAATTCAGGATCTGGTTCAAAAGTGGTCTGAGTATTCTTGCCTTTCTTTAGTTGGAATATTTCAACTTGAAGATCACATATTTTAGTTTCATATTCTAAATGTAAGAATTCAATATCAACACCCTAATTGTCTGAAGCAACTTTAGAGTTGATATCTTTCTGTAACTCAGATATTTCAGCTTGTAAACCACAGATCTTACCCTCATATTCCAAACATGAGTTATTGACATTACTACTAGAACTACTTGTGCTAGCAAGAGATGTTTTCAGATCGACATGCTCTTTGAACAATTCTTCCACATCATCAACCATATAATTATAAGCTAAAATCAAGTCATAATGTTCTAGAGTGAGGGATTTTTGTTTAAGTAATTCGAAATTTAAATACCTTCAACTTCTGCCTCCTTTAGCTTACTATAACCTCTTTCATTATTTTGATAAAAATCTGTTTTGAAAAAAACTGATTTAGGTTTTAGCATCTCAAATTCTATACTCTTCTGATCCAAACTTATTTAAAGCTCTGAAATTTTTTCTTTCAATTCTGTACCAATAAGTTCAAGCTTAGCAGAACGACACTCACTAAGATCTAGATTTCGAGTTACTTCTCTTAGTTTCTTTTTGTTAGCCTTATAAGCAGCATTGCCTTTAACATTTTGTTCAATAGCAACATCTATAAAATTTAGTAACTCATCTCTATCACAATATCTCATTTGTTCTTGCATATCAGAAATAATTACATGTTCATCATCAGAAGAGCTACTTCCAGCCATGAGACACATGTGTCCCTTCTTTCCTGAACTGGTCTGCCTCTGGTCCACTTCTCCCAATAGTACAGTCACACAAACTAGATCTTCATCCTCCTCACCTTCACCACCTGAGTCAGAATCTCCCCAGGCAGCAAGCATAGCTCTCTTTGTCATCTTTTTCTCCATTGATCCTCCCTTGTCAGTTTTCCATGCCGAACAATCCTTGATCATATGTCCAGTTTCACCATATTTGAAGCAACCAGTGCTGGTACTGGTCTTCTTTGTGTTGCCTTTGTTCTTCCAGGATTCTCCCTTATATTAAGATCTGAAGCTTCTTTCAAACCTTCTTGCCATGAGACCTATCTCATCCAGATCTTCTCCATTTTTTTTCTCCCTTCAAGGTTAGCCCTCGGCTTTTAGTTGTGCCTTCCTTTCTTGTGCTTACTAACATCTTATGAGTCATTAATGACCCAATAAGTTGTTCTATAGTCAAAGTTGATAGATCCTTGGCTTCTTGGATTGCAGTTACCTTAGGCAGCTGTTTACCTGTCAAACTTTTCAAAACTTTCCTAACCAAATCGTCACTGGTGAAACTTTTGCCATGATATTTTAGTTCATTAATAATTGACATAAAACAAGTATACATATCTTTATATTTTCATCTCGATTCATATCAAAACTTTCATATTTAGACATAAGCATATCAACCTTAGATCTTCTAACTTCACTAGTTCCTTCATAGTCTTGCTCTAGAGTTTCCCATATTTCATTAGCAGTAGAGCATGCTCAAATACGGCTTACCTCATTATCAGCATTACCTTGTCGAAGAAATGAAATAGATTTTGCGTTCTTCTCGAGTGTCTTTAGATCCGTGCTATTGTATTCACTCTCCTTTTTCTCTGTTCCATTAGTGTTGTTATCCACCTTCTTTGGTCCATTTTTTATTATCGTCCAGCACTCATAGTCAGTACCAATGACAAAGTTCTGCATGCAATTCTTCCACCAGGGATAGTTTGTTCCATTAAATTTGGGCAGCCTTGATCCAGAATTTCCATTCATCATCTCTTGAGTATTCATCTTTTCTTCCTTCTCTAGGTGTTACCCTTTCAAGAAGTTAGGCTATGATACCAATTGAAAGTGTAAGTGACACTCAAGAGGGGGTGAATTGAGTGTTGTAAGGTTGTTGAGTTTTCGATTGATTATAAGAACAGTTAAGAACCAGTACTCATGCAGTGGAAACGATAATTCAGTAAAATAAACAACACCAAGATTTAACGAGGTTCGACTTCTAATAAGTCTACGTCCTCCACTCACTCACTCTTTTATTAATCAACTCAGAATAACAAAAGAATTACACTCAATCAATTGTCTACCTATGCACAATATGATTTCATTCCCAACTTCCACCTATGGAAGCTTGACTCAACCTTCAACTATGAAGGTTCTAATGAAGATGATCCCAGATCAACTTCCCCAGCAAGCTGAACTCACAAAATGCTCAAATTACAACACTTTGTCTCTCAATAACAATTAGCCTAAACGCTTACAAAAGAGAGAATATTAAGACCTTAAGGTGGTGATGAGCTTTATGCTAGGTTAAGACTTTGAGAGAACTTTTGCAATTCGTGTTCTTCAATTTTTGTTCGTGCTAAAGTGACATGGTTGTATGCTGGCAGATCTCCTTAAATAACCCTTTGGCTAGTATGTTATGTAATATTGTAAGAGAAAATTTTCCTTAGAATTATGGAAATAATTCTGGGAAAATATTCTCATTGATTTTATTTGAGATCAAATAAAATCAGTGCAATATCATATAACACACTTGCCATACTTAAGAATATCTGCCTTGCATAACAATCCAAGCATCCGCATAATTTTTAAAAATAATTTTGCGCTGAAAGAAACTTTCCTAAAATGTGGATGTAAGGAGTAAACTCGAGAGGACTAGTTCAGCACTGTTCCCAGACTTTTCCAGTCAGCCAAGTTTACTTATAATTAGGTATGAAAAGTAACTTAAGTTCCTTGTCATCCATAATTAGTTCATCTCTATAATCTCAACCTTTATAGTGTATCTATAAACCTTCATACCACTTACATTGCATCTAAGACTTAAAAGTTAGACTCTATGAGCTTGGTCTTCATGCAAACTTCAAGACTTGGCTTCATGAGCTTCATCTTGTAATCCATTGAACTTGTTTCTTTAGTACCTGCACATGCAAACAGAAACTCAAATACAATATATTAGTTCAATGTAGTTTGTCATCATTCAAAACATAAGCTAGGAACTCAACAGTAAACCAACGGACCACTGATCCTCTTGTTGCCTTATGGCTTTGGAGAATGATGTTGTTCAAGAGTAGCCAATCTCATGTTTATGCTCCAGGCCTTGTCTTGAATTGGCTTGAATATACTAGTCCAAAGTTTCGATCTTGGTGGCCTAAGGTATTAATCCAAGACATAAGGGATAATGTCAATGTACTTTGTTCGAACAATAACCCAGAACAATCCAAACGTTAGACTGGGCGACACCGAAAGGATGGTGAGGGTGTAAATCGTGCGCCACATGGTGATGGCCAAGCTGCGAAATATGTTGGAGGTAATCCTACGAAATCCCACCTTGATAATCATCCAACTAATGGGAAAGCGAATGCCACTAGAAGCACTAGTGATGTTGAATCTGATGTTGACTTTAAACATAAGAGAAGGAACAAAAGGTCATCCACTACATTACAGGATGATGTGCGTTGTGATCAATTTTTTTTTATGTTCGTGAGTCATCCCACTAGCTTATGAATTCTCAGTTGATAGGAACTCTTTCCCTTTATTTATTTATTTTTTTTTTATTTTTCTTAAATTTATTTATTTATTTATTTATTATTTTTTTAACAAAATTTTATTTAGGAGGGAGATCTTGAGTTGGAGGTGACAGAGCAAATTGACTTCGATGACTCTATAGTAGATGATGCTAATCGCCCTCAACTACCACATGAACCTGTGCCAACTCCTAGAAGAGGAAAAGAGCTACGTGTAATGAGAGACTTGACCAACAAAGGTCATTTATCTTCTCCTACCAACTCTCACCACACCGTGGATAGCCCTTCGACGGGTCAAGGTGATGTGAGAATGTTGAACGTTCATTCCAAACCTACAATCTCCCAGTGATTCGACCGAGCAATTCTTCATCTTCACCTGCATCCAGCTTCATGCCCTCTTGTAACACCCTATAATTTCTTAACCTTCTCTATAGCTTTTCCGGAAAACATATCATAAATAATAAAGAATAATAATTATTTAAACTCCTAAATAACGAGGAAAAACCAAAGCATTACCGCCACCGTGATAACGGCTAAGGCATTTATCAAATTACTACAATGGAAGTGTTTAAAACCAAAACCAATTTAAAACATGAAACTGAAAAACAATCTCAAAACTAAAATCAAACCAACAACCAAAAAAAAATCAACTTACAACTTTATTACACTTCAGAACCATATTGTTGGCCCTTAAAAAACAAAACTTCAACTTTGAAATTAAAACAGCATCCCAAAAGTTAGCTAAATCCATAAGCAAGTAGATTAAGAAACTACGAACACTACATAGCAAGCACTCTCACTCTAGCCCAGCATGAATGACTTATGCCCACTTGTACTTGTAGCCTATGAAGCTTGGGTACCTTAGGAAACTTGGCAAATCCGTACTGGGGTCATTTTGGGGACGGGGACGGTGCGGGGACGTCTGAAAAACGTCCCGGGGTCGGCATCAATTGAGCAGGGACGGGTGTGCTACTTTGGGGACGTTTTGGAGTCGGCATCAATTGGGCAGGGACGGGTGTGCTACTTTGGGGACGTTTCGGGGTCGGCTTAGATACAAAATAGAAGACCTCAGCCTTTTTAAGACAAGTACAAATGCAATTAAGAGCCCAAGGCCCAACATTATTAAAATACCACTCAAAACCAAAGTCTAGGGTTTATTGTTTGACAAACTACTTCACTGACCTTCTTACTCATTTACTCCTCTAGTCCTCTTCAATTCTCCATTGCTTTTATTCCTTTTACTTCACTGAATTTTTTACTCCTCTAGTCTCTTTCAATTCTCTCTAATTGTTCACTCAACATTTATCCCTTTTAGTCTGACTTCTTCTCTCAACATTCATTATTTGTTTTTCTTTTTACTCGACATTCATCAAATCATCAAATAAAAAGTGTCAGGCGACAGCGACTTGGACTGAATTCCAGGTGAAGTTTGAACAAACGATGGCGAGTTTGAGGGAGACCATGACGACCACGAATTGATTAATGATAATGTTGACTTTAAGATAATGTTATACTTTAACGTTTTATGAATTAACTATTATGTTATTGTTACATTAAAATATTAAAGACTATTGTATTTTAAATTATTTTGTGATTTTTTAATTGTCGATTCCTTGCCGTCCCCGTTTTTAGAAATTTTGATTTTGCCGTTTTTCGTCCCCGTCCCTGTTTTTTACCCCGTTTTTAAATCCGTGCAACCTAGCCTGTAGCTTTCTCTTATTGTAGACAACTACTTACCAACAAGTGGGTCATTGTAGGGCCAAGTCAAAGACAAAGCCATGCACACAAAACAAACAGTCAGCAAAGCTGAGTACATAATTAATAAAGACTACGCAACAAGAACAACATAAATTAAAATAAACTAAAAGCATACACACGTTTTACCGTTGACAACTCTTCACTTGTGCATAGACTCAACATAAACAAATTAATTATTATATTTAAACTTTGGATTTCGCATCGAACGAGTTTCCTTTCCTATAAAATTGCCCTATTAGGCACCGACTTGGGAGGAACTCCAAGAAGGTATTACCTATGTCACATAAAGTGACGAAATTCCAGTGCATTAAAAATATAAAAGAGTCCAACCCAACGTCTTGTACTCCAATTAGAAGTCATAAATCATTGTTCCATACAACTATCCCCTTTGTTCATACTCAAGGTATATACATTCTAAGTTTTTTGGTGTGAATCCTCTTTCACTTTACATGATTAACCAGTTTAACGATGTTATGACTCACATACAACATCGCATAAAAGCATGCATAAAGTCAAGCAAGCCATATTAATTATCTTTGATTTAAAATGACTCTAAAAATAATCTTATTTGTGTTCTTTAATTAAACTAAACTTCCTTTACCATACATTATCTGTGAGTGGCTAACTCTTTACTTTCTACTTGACCACGCATTAAACTGTGGGTGGCAACATGTATAAAATTATTTTCTCATTACCTAATATTAATCGTGTGAATAAACTACTTTTCTTGTTGATTAAGTCACTAACCAACTTAAATAAATTCCTTTCTTCTTCAATAAGCTATTGGCAAACTGATCATAACATCCCAATTTAATCTTATAGAACTTATATTGCTAAAATATGGAATATCAAAATAATATAAAATCATACTTAAAATAAAATTTGTCATGCATGTCAATTCACAATCCAAACAAGCACAACAACACATAATAAAAGATCAACCAAGTATGAATCTAGTTTCTATGTCTGTAATTAGTACTTACGTACCTTTTGTTGTAATGGTGATTCGCCACAACTTCTAAAAGTCGACTAGTTCGAAGTTTTCGACATAGAGAAAACCTAAACTAATATGAAATAAGATGATAACTTCGAAGGTTTGTTGATGGCTTCTAAGAATGATGCAAGTATGGGGTAAATAATGGCTTATGGAGATTCAAGGCTTTTGGGATCTTCAAAGACATCATGATGGGTGTGTATGGTGACACACGAAAATACTTGATCATTTAAGCAAAGGAAAGAATGGTGGAATAGGGGAATAAGATGGTTTTGCCTATGAGTTTTTTCCACTTCACTTGATAGGGTTTTCTCATTTTTAGGCATTGAGTCTTTTAATTCTTGAAGTGTCTTAATCATCATTTACAGCCTTATACACATGGAGAATGACTTCTTGAAGGTTTCTGGATTAAAAGATTGAATCTTGAAAGGTTTCTTGAAGGTTTCTAGATTGCGTCAATTTTGACGATCTTTGGGCGATTTGGGTGAATCAAATTTTTGTGTAATTATGGTTGTAATTTGTTGATTATCTTGATTAGCAAGATAATAATAAGTTTGTTAGGATATTTTTCGGATTAGATAGAGTTTTTAGGATATTTTAGCAAGTTGCATGACATGCAGTGACGATGTGGCATTGTTATCTTGTGAGTCATTGATGAGTCACTAGATTAGGGTGAATTTTCCTAATGTTGTGCGTGTAAAATTAGCTTAGTTTAGTTAGGATTTGTTGATGATTATGACTATAAATAATCTCAACATTAGCTTGTAAACATTCAGATTAGTGAATACAATAAACATTGATTGTTTAAGTTTGCTTGTTTTCTACAAAACAAACCAAAACCGAAGGTGAGGAATTTTTCGAGTGTGTGGAAATTTTCGAACTTCTTCAAAGAGTTGGGGCTTAGGCTTTAGACTCTTGTGAGGATAATTTTAGGGATTGAGGGTGCTTTTCTTTAATCAATTCATAAAATTATTTGACTTAGATCGATTTTTTCTGGTGCTTAGCTTTAGAGAGAACCGAACTAAGGTACCATCCTTGTGAGTGGCGATTTTCTTAATCAACATTCACATCAGAAACTAAATTAAAACCTTTTTGACTAAGTTCTACAACAACTCTAAACTAGCTTTCTACATTGGAAACTTGTCCAAAACATACCCTATATAGTCTCTATTTATTTCCATGCTTTAATTTTTCTATTGCAACATACTTGATTTTCTGTAATTTTCCAAAAATGGCAGCTTTGTAAACCTTCTTAAAAGCACCCTTAAATCTTTTTAAATATCATATTTTGATCATAAAACACTATAGTCATGTCCTACCATCAATATACAATAACTTAGATGCATTAAAAATAGTTATATCTTATTACATTACATGTTACCATTTTTATTGGGCATAAATGTGTTAATAAAAATTTACAGCTTTATTATTCATCTAAAACTCATTAAAAACTCATAAAAACATCATAAATTTATCATAAAATTCTTTTCCAATCCACTAACATCATTATGAAACAAATCTATGCTTTAGAATAATTTTTCATAAACCAAAACATGTTCATAATATTTATTCTATTGATTTTCATAACTAAAAAATATGGGCAGCAATATAATTTATGTTTAAAGCCTTTAAAATAAATCTAAACTTCATAAATTCACCCAACAACAATTCATGATCATGATATTGAAGTTTAAGTCATTAAAACCCATAAAATCAAGAATTTTCTTAATTTTATAAACCCTAATCTAAAATTTCATGAACAACAATTAAATTCATGCTTTAAAATAAATCAGAACTTCATAAAAACATGATTTTAACTATAAAAACATGATTAATCATAAATATAAACATGAATTTGCAAGGTTGAATCAAAAAGAAAAGAGGAAGAAAAACAATATTTTTAAAAGTTCCGAAAATACCAAGTAGGGTAGGAAGACGTTGGTCGGCGGGCAGCAGGCGGCTGCTGTGGGGTGGCGCCGGAGAGAGGTGGCGGCGACGTGGAGGAGACGGGTGGGTTCCAGCGGAAAAGGACGAGCAAAAAAAATTCCCTTTTTTTGTTCGCAATTTCTTTTCTCTCTCTCTCTCTCTTTCTCTCTCTAAATTTTGGAATCCTAAATCGCCAAGTTGCAAATTATATCTGAAAATTGGGGTTTTAAGGGGTATTTATAGGCCCTACAGTAGGATTTGGTGCAATTCCACAAATACCCTTAATGCTTGAAATTACTTTTATGCCCTTGTTTTAAAACAATTTAGGAAACTCTAAAAATTCTATTTTTAGAAAATTTTGAAAATATTTAATAAAACATAAAATATTATTCATAAACACAAAATAATTATTTTAATTAGAATTTATTTAAATTTCCTTTGATTTAATATTCTTATTGAATATAATTTGTCAATAAAAATATTAAAAACATACGTATAAAATACGAAAATAACTTGTTAAAATACGTGAAAATATGGGGTATTACACCTATGGCTCTTTGCGTGAGTGACTTGCCGGTGCAATCAATTTATGAGGTTCCAATCTTCTTACAAAACTCAAGGAAGTTCCTTTAATTTCCGTAACATCTCAATGATGCGTGAGGTAGCTTCTGATATTTACAAAGGCATCGAGAGACTAAAGGGGGATCCTAAACCTTTAAAGCGCCTGGTCGACTCTTATATCATAGTTGTTGAAGCCTTCAGCACCCCAACTAAGTGTAGAAAACCAGGCTTACAATGACATTGATGCATCATTAGAAGAGGAGAAAGTGCTTGAAGTAGAAATTGAGGCATTACGCAAAAAATTGGAAGAAAAAGAAAAACTCTTGTACTTCCCTTGAGGCTAAGTTTGAAGTTGTCCAAAAACGCAAAGAGGGACTGGATGCTATCCCCTTGTGGGAAGCTGAGGCGATACAAGAGTTTGAGAAATATGAGAGACATATACTTGATCTTCAAGCCTCAATCAACCCCGCGACATGGATGGATGATGATTAGGCTTTGCATATTTTGTTTGTTTTCTTTACTTCCTTTTTTTTTTTTTACTATGAGATGCGTGGCATGAATTTTTTTTTTTTTTTTTTTTTAGATTATTCTACAGCTTGCAGTTTAAAGTCTTGCTTAGGAGATACATTTTTTATTGAACTTGTAATTTAAACTCTTGCTTAAGAGATGACTCCTTCTTGTGGAGGAGGGATTTTTTTTGCTGTTTGTTTGGTTGCATTTGAGTTTTCATTCTTTCGTCATATATCATTGAATGTTTCATCTCTTTGATTACTCAAGCTGCCTATGTACCTACAAACAACAATGACATCGCTTTGCAAGATCAAGCCATATGTAGTTCTAGTGACACCTCCTTTTTTTTAAGCTTTCACTATTGTTCTTCAACGAACTTCACTTCAGGAGTAGTAGCGTTTAAGGAATTTGCCATTTATAGGACCAATGCGCAACCTCCATCACCATCTACTATTTTGTAAGCTCCATTTGTATAGACTTCTTGCACCACATAAGGGCAATCCCACGTAGATGTGAACTTGTTTCCTATCTTGTGGGATGTAATTATAGGTCTTCTTACTGCCAACACCATGTCCCCAACTTGAAAGGAACGAGGCCGAACTTTTTTATGAAAAGCCCATGACATGCGAGCTTGGTAGCATTCTAAACTTTGTTGAGTTTGTAGCCTCTTTTCACTCAAGTGCTTCTAACTCTGCTAATCAAAGCTTATCGCTTTCTTCATTAGTTAGGCCTTCTTGCATAGCAACTCTGCCTTAACTTCAACGACTTTTCCCATTGGCGTGGAATTTCCAAAGTCATACCCAGATTTTTCCAAGAGCTTGTATGGTTTTAGGTCGAACTTGTCCTTATTGAGACCTTGGTTTTTTGAATTTTCGACCCACTTGAAAGTCATTGGCTTTGAAATTCGACTTTGATTACCTTTATGCAATGGTAATATAACATCTTTATCTTTCAAGTCCTTAACAAAATTTTTACCCTTTTGATTTTGTCTATGCCCAACTTGAGCATCCTGACATAACACAAATGGCAACTCGCCTTCCTTGCGGCGCAACTTGGGTGCATAACGGAGAATCGGATTGCCTCTATATTCTTTGGAAGAAAGCTTTCAACTTTTTCTTTGGCCTTCTCCTCCGGAAGAATTTTCTTCTCAACAGCAGTTGACTTAGTGATGTTTACTAGTTTTGGAGCCACAAGCATTGTTTTGTTTTGATTTTTGCCTGTAGAAGCAATTTGAGATGGCAATATTTTAGAAGAAGTTGTTTTGTTACTCTGAAAGAACTTGGTATCCGCAAAGTAAGACTCTGCTCTAGTGAAGGGCTTGACGTCTCCATTAATCTTCCTTACTCCTCCACGATAGTATTTTAAGCATTGATGGAGGATAGATGCAACTACACCATTTTCAAGCAACCATGGGCATCCAAGCAACATTTTGTAAGAAGTTTTAGCATCAATCACATGAAAAAGAGTAGGTGCTGTCAAATCACCCGTGGTGAGATCGATACCAATTATGCCAATTGCACGCTGACTCTCCAGATTAAATCCTTGGATCACAGTTCGACTTTGACATAATTCTACTACTATTGTAACACTCTGGAATTTCCTAACTTCCTTCTCTAGATTTTCCAGAAAACATATTATTAATATTAAGGAAACATAATTATTAAAACTCCTAAATAACGAGGAAAAACCAAAACATTACCGCCACCGTGATAACGACTAAAGCATTTATCAAAGAACTACAGTGGAAGACTTTAAAACTAAAACCAATTTAAAAACTTAACTTCAAAAACAATCTCAAAAATAAAATCAAACCAATCTCCAAATTAAAAACCAACTTAAAACTTTATTACACTTCAGAACCATCTTAATGGCCCTTAAAAACCAAAACTTAAACTTTGTAAATAAAACAACATCCAAAATAGTTAGATAACTCCACAAGCAAATAAGTTAAGAAACTACGGAGACTACACAGCAACCACTCTCACTCCAGCCCATCATTAATGACTTATGTCCACTTGTACCAGCTTTTCTTATTCTAGACAACTACTCACCAACAAGTGGGTAATTGTAGGGACAGTTCCAAGACAAAGCCATGCACATTGCACAAAAAACAAACAGTCAGCAAAGCTTAGTACATAACTATTAAAGACTATGCAACAAGAACAACATAAATTAAAATAAAAGCATACATACATCTTACCATTGACAACTCTTCACCTGTGCATATACTCAACATAAACAAAATAATTATTATATTTAAATTTAGGGTTTCGCGACGAACAGGTTTCCTTTCCCTTAAAATCGCCCTATTGGGCACCAACTTGGGAGCAACTCCAAGAAGGTATTACCTATGTCACATAAAGTGACGAAATTCCAGCGCATTAAAAATATAAAAGAGTACAACGTCTTGTACACCGATTAGAAGTCATAAATATCTGTTCCACACGACTCCCCCCATTGTTCATACTCAAGGTTTATACGTTCCAAGAGTTTTGGTGCGAATCCTCTTACACTTTACGTGATTAACCGGTTTAACAATGTTATAACTCACATATAATATCACACAAAAACATGCATCAAATCAAGCAAGCCATATTAATTGTCTTTGATTTAAAGTGATTCTAAAAATAATCTTATGTGTGTCCTTTAATTACACTAAACTTCCTTTACCACACATTAACTATGAGTGGCTAACTATTTACTTTTTCCTTGACCACACATTAAACTATGAGTGGCAACATGTATAAAATAATTGCTCATTACCTTCTATTAATTATGTGAATAAAAATTCACAACTACTTTTCTTGTTGATTAAGTCACTAACCAACTTAAATAAATTTCTTTCTTCTTCAATAAGCTATTGGACAATTTTAACTGACCACAACATTCCGATTTGATCTTCTAGAATTTATATTGCTAAAAAAACATGGAATGTCAAAATAATATAAAATCATACTTCCAATAAAAATTTGTCATGCATGTCAACTCACAAACCATCAAGCACAACAAGAAGACATATAAGATCAACCAAGCGCAGCATGGATTCTAGTTTCTGTGTCTGTCTTTAGTACTTACATACCTTGTGTTGTAGTGGTGATCCGCCACAACTTCTAAAAGTCGACTATTTCGAAGTTTTCTACATAGAGAAAACCGAAACTAAATTAAAACCTTGTTGACTAAGTTCTACAACAACTCTAACCTAACTTTCTACACTGGAAACTTGTCCAAAACATTCCCTACATGGTCTCTATTCAATTCCATACTTTATTTTAATTTTTTAATGGCAAAATACTTGATTTTCGATAATTTTCCAAAAATGGCAGCTCTATAAACCTTCTTAAAACACTCTTAACCCTTTCAAAATACCATATTTTGATCATAAAACACTATAGTCATGTCCTAAGATCAATATACAATGCTTAGATGCGTTAAACTCATTATAACTTACTATATTACATGTTAATATTTTTATTGGGCATAAATAAGTGCTAATAAAAATTTATAGTTTTATTTATTCGTCTAAGACCCATTAAAAATTCATAAAAAACTCATAAATTCATCATAAAACTCTTTTACAATCCACTAACATCGTTATGAAACAAATCTATGCCTTAGAATAATTTTTCATAAACCAAAACATGTTCATAATATTTATTCTATTGATTTTTATGATTACAAAATTTGGACAACAAGATAATTTATGTTTAAAGCCTTTAAAAATCAATCTAAACTTCATAAAATCGGCATAAATTCACCCAACAACAATTCATGATAATAATATTGAAGTTTAAATCATTAAAACCCATAAAATCAAGAATTTCATAGTTTTATAAACCCTAATCTAAAATTTCATGAACAACAAATAAATTCATGCTTTAAAATAGATCATAACTTCATAAAAACACGATTGAAACTTATAAAAACATGATTAATCATAATTATAAACATGAATTTGCAAGATTATTGAATCAAAAAGAAAAGAAGAATTTATTTTTAGTTCTAAAACTACCAAAGCAGGGGAAGGGTGGCCAGCGAAGATGGCCGGCGAAGCAGCGGCAGTAGGCGGCTGTGCACGGCGGGGCTCCGGCGAGGCTCCGGGTCAAAAGCAAAAAAAAAAAATTCCTTCGGAAATCCGAACCCCTTTTTTTTACCTCTCTTTCTCTCTCTAAATTTTTGGAATCCTAAATCACCAAGTTGGAAAATGAATCTTAAAATTGAGGTTTTAAGGGGTATTTATAGGCCCCAAAGTAGGATTTGGTGCAATTCCATAAATACCCTTAATGCTTGAATTACTTTTATGCCCTTCTTTTAAAATAATTTAGGAAACTCTAAAAATTCTATTTTTTGAAACTTTTCAAAATATTTAATAAGACATAAAATATTATTTATAAACATAAAATAATTACTTTAATTTAAATTTATTTAAATTTCCTTCATTTAATATTCTTATTGAATATAATTTCTCAATAAAAATATTAAAACATAAGTATAAAATACGAAAATAACTTCTTAAAATACGTGAAAATATGGGGTATTACAACTGTGATCCCTAATTCATTCATTGTGGACTTAGGCATAATGTTTACAGCCGACCCACCATCTACTTGAATACGTCTAACCTTTTGACCCTGAACGAATCCTGTCATAAATAATGGTCAGTTGTGGGGTTTGGATCCCATGACCAAGTCATCATCAGTAAAGACTATGGCGCTATTACATGATGCACATTTGTCAGGATTTTCTTTAACTTCACTAACATCTTCCACCTTGTCGGCATACAGCTCTGGCTGCTGAAGTGCCAAAGTCAATTGTTTACACATTTCTCTTGGCAAACAAAATATTTCCCTCCATCTCATACGCGCGGGGAGAGTATCAAGGATAGCCGATATCTTCGGATCCATCGATGACTCCAAATGTTAAAGGGTTAATATCAATGACACCTCATGCTCGTTAACTTGCTCATCCTCCTTTTCTTCTTCTTCATTTTCATGTTCTTCAACTTAAACTGAGACTATGTTGACAGTCACAGCATTCAAGTACTCTTTGGGGAAGAATCCTTCTAATATTATAGGAGCAACAATTTCTTATCCAAGCACTTCATCTTCCATCATCTTATGTTTTGTGACTCTTTTTGGTCCTCTCCTCCCCTTTGGACGTTTAGCAGTTTTCTTTCTTTGTTGTCCTTTCGTTTGATGAGGGGGTTACAAATTTGAAGTCATTTTCTTCCTAGTACGCCTCCTTGTCACTAGAGTCCATCCTTCATCATTGTCATCGTCATTTGACACACACCTTTCAACATGTGTTTCCGCTTTACATTTGGACATTGGATGGTCGGACTTACACCAAAACAGGCTCCAAAGATCCAAACTTATTAATTCCAACTGAAGAGAAGGCTCATCAGTCCCTACTGCAGCATGATTAGTCCCAACAGCTTTATCGAGATCAAGCATAATCATCCCCTCTTGAGCAAGACACATGATCCTCTCCTTCAATGTAACACACTTTTCAATAGGGCGACTCACCAGCCAGTGATATCGATAGTAGTTTGGATCCGATGTTTTATTCATTTCCTCAGGCCGCTTATATTCATGCAACTCAATTATATTCTTTTCCAACAATTTATCTAGCATTCCAGACAAATCTGAGTTAGGGAACGGATTCTTCTTTGCTTGCAATTCTTTCAAGGTTGGCTTATCGCCTCTATAAGCTCTTGAGTAAGAAGTCTTCTTCTCCTCCTTAGCCTTTCCTGAGATTTTGACAGGCGAAGAAGTGGTAGTGATCGTCGTTGACTCTTTCTTAGAGCTTTTGGAAGGTTTATCACCCTTTCTGAACTCTTTCTTTTCCTTAGATTTAGATTTTTCTTTACTATTACCTTTGCTAGCAATGGTAAGCTCCATGTTATGAACCCGTGTTGGTAGCTCCTAGAATGTCTTTGGCATTATTCCACGAAGAATGTACCGCAAATCCCAATCCATTGCATTGATACACATTTCTACAGCAGAAGTTCAGTCAATTTGTCCTTGCACTCAAGAGTTAGAGCGCGCCATCGGCTGATGTAGTCAATCACAGGTTCATCTTTCCACTGTTTAGTGTCAGTCAATTCGACCATGCTGACAATACGCCTAGTACTATAGAACCTATTCAAGAATTCTCCCTCCATTTGCTCCCAACTATCAATTGATTGTGGGTAAGTATCAGCATACCAATCAAAGGCAATTCGCTTGAGAGAACGAACGAACTGTTTGACCAACAAGTCATTGGTAGTACCAGCGCTGTTACATGTCTTAATGAAGTGTGCGACACGTTGTTTAGGGTTTCCCTTGCCATCAAATCGATTGAACTTTGGTGGTTGATAACCAGCTGGCATGCACAACTTATCAATCCTCTTAGTATAAGGCTTCACATAACAGTGATCCTCCTTATCACTGACACTTATTTGATTCTTGATTGTTTCAGCTATCATGTCTTTAATTTGTTGAGCAGTAACTAAAGCATTCTTGGGATCACCAGTTTTGTCCTTCTCATGCTTTGAATTGTCCTCGGATTCAGAGTTATCCTCCTCACTTTCAGACAATTCAACAATTTGCTTCCCAATATCCTTCGTTAGTTTACCAATTTACTCGTTTTGCTTTTTAATTTCAGCATCCTTTTCCTATCCATCTTTAATCAACTTGCTAATGAGAGCATTTATGTCAGCAAGTTGTTCCTCCATATTTTTGTTTTAATGAATCACCATGATAGAGGCAATGTCCAGCTACGGTGATTCACTTGATTCCATGAGCAAAAAAGGCTTGAGAGGAGATGATAGAGGAGAACTACTAGTTTAGAGTCAACCTTTGTGTTTGGGTTGTAAAGGGGACTAGTGTGAATGACATGGTCTTCTTCCTTGTCAACATCAATTTACCTTGGCGACTTGAAAGAAATTAATGACAATCGTTTATGTCCAGCAATAGAACTTGAACTGATATGTTCAGTGGTAGAGTCTTAGCCAAAGACAGGAGACTCACGTGCCCTATAAGGTGTGTTAATTGCCTCCAAAACAGCCTCAACAACACTATTCTTACGTACTTTAGTAGGTACCGCAGTTGCATGCAGTCTTGCTACACCAGATGTAACTGCAGCCCTTTTCATTCCCTGGTGAATATGCCACTGTCGAAATTTCCAATGACTTCACCAAGGCTTGCTCTGGATTTCCAATGACCTCACCAAGGCTTGCTAATTGCCGTCGACTATTGACAGACTTCTTTTTCTCAGCAGACTTTGAAATGCTCTTGTTGGAAGACATTTCTCAAGTTTTTTTTTCTAAGTGTTTGGAGAACAGAGATGAGAAGTAGAAATTGTCCCACCGAGCGTGCCAATTTGTATACCATAAAAATTCATACCTGCAAATTAACAATAATAGAGACAAATAATATGGTAAACAATATTTTTATTGATAGTTTGTGGATTACAACTATTATTACTCTCTTGATTCCTCTTTAAATGAAGGGGTTTAGATTAAGGTTTTCTAACAGTACCGGGGTCTTATCAACTTATTTCGGACTATTTGCCTACAATTTGGTAGTAGAGAGGTGATAAGGTCTTTGTGACTTATTACATCTCTACCTCTTCAAAACTTTAAAGTTTAAACTACTGCCTATATATAAGATAATATTTGCTTGGAGAATAAGATAACAATATTTGCTAATATCCTAAATCTCAGCAACTAATATTATCTAATATACTTTTCTCTTATTTAGAAAGATTTGACATCTAAGAATATATAATTTTGGTGTCAACAGGTAGGTAAATGAAATTTGTTAGAAAATTGATGTGTGTAACTAGTCTGATTGTTTTGTTAATTATGGGTAATTGTCGATATTTTTGGATTAATTATACAATTATTTGGATTAGTTACCAAAGGATGACGGTGTTTACGTTATGGATGCTTAATTTAATTTCTAAACATGATTAAGTTTTTTGAGTTTTGTAACATTACTTCAGAACTTGATTCAGATTTTTTACTTGTGTAAGATATGAATAACTTGTTCGAGTTTTTGATGGTTCATGTTTGACCGTAAGAGATTATAAACTTGATTTAGATAAATTTGAATTTCTTTTTATTCATATTCATCTTGATTCGTTCTTTGATGATTTATGCATGTTTGATTGTTGAATGTATTTTATAATTTTGATTTTCACAATATTTATTTACAGTTTTGTTCATTGATCATCTAATTGGTGAATTGTTGAATTGTTGAAGTTTACTTTTTATATTCTCTTCAATCCTACCAAATCACATGGGCAAAATAGACTTTTCCTCTACAATTCTAGCTTTCCTTAAATCTCATATGAACAACGCTTACGTGAATTCAATCAACCAATAAGAACTCTCCTACATTAAAAGGTACAGTAGTCTAATGACTGCCTAAATAGATCCATGCCTCAAAGATAGGTTTTGATGTAAATTAATCTCCAATATTTAGGCATTAAATCATCTTATCCATTCAATTGGTTACTTACTACCTTAGGAGATAAAAATTTTCTTTATCAAGATATATTATTGCAAGTCAAAATTAAGGTATTGCAAGCCAAAATTAAGGCAGGCCGAAACAGCACAATACCAATTTACTTGTATAAATGAGATTCTTGAACAAGTCTGCCAATTCAGTGCAGCCTGTACATCTCCACCAAAAACATGTACTAAAAGCCAAAAGAATCCAACTAGTAACATATAGAATAATTGTTGATCCAGTGCTGAACTCAAGCATGAGAGGATTCATCTCAAATGGAGTGGTTGTTACCAACTCTACAACTCAAAGATGTTAAGAAAAAAAAAAAAATCCTTTTTTGACATATAAATCCTTTACCATGAAAGAGATTATGTCTCCATGAAAAAAATGGTAATGCATAATAGCCATGCCTATAATGAAGACGCCAGCAGGTAAAATTGATGATTCAACTTGCAAGGGGTTGAACATTTATCTAAAATACTTCCCGTTTTAAGTAATAACAGTTGGCTCGGACCTCCCAGTAAATTCTTGCATCTTAGAAAGCTTGAGAGCGACATCCACCTGCAATATCGTGCATGCTACGGTTTAGAATGCCACACATGAAGCAAAAAAAAAGTAGACAGAAACAATCCGTTGTTCAAGAATCTCACAAGTGGTTTAAGTGCTTCCTGAGAATCTCTGCTAGTCTTTGACGAATTGTTTTCATATTGCTCAATATAGACACGAATTGTTGCTCCTTCAGATCCAGTTCCAGAAAGGCGGAATACCTGGATGATGAATACACATAAACCAAAATAATGCATCAGAGTTTGGAGCTAATGCTCTACATAAGCTGTTTAACTTCACCAAAATTATGGGCTCACATAGCTAATAGCTACTTACCAATCGTGAGCCATCTTCAAACAGATAGCGAATACCCTGGTGCTTTGAAACTGAACCATCAACAGGATCAATGTATTCAAACTCATCAGCATTTTTCACATTTGACACATCTGAATGTATCTCCTTCACAATCCTAGTTAGAGCATGAACCAAAGTAATTGGAAATTTAGTGAAACGTTTTGTTGCTAAAAGAAAGGGGGAGAAAAAACACAAGACACAAAGACAAATTGAAAGGAAAGTAATGTATAACTAATCAAGCTACCGGTACATAAGAGCAGCTACAATCAATCCCAATTAACGAATAAACTAGAGGTGTGCATAAATGGTGATGTTATGCAGTAGTGCAGAACAGTTCATTTCAACTTCAAGCTGGATGTTACCCAGCTTCACGTAACCATCAACAAACTTGGAAGCTTGAGGTTCAAATGAGAACTGTTCTTATAAACTCCGTAAGAAGTTAGGAAACATGAAAACTATGTAAAAACTCTAATGTTCCATCAATTTTAAAAAATAAAAAAAAAAAATGTCCAAGAGTAGTAGTCTTATTTAACATCTATTATAATGATGTTAAGCTAGAATCATTTATTTCATTGTTCTTTAAGCTACCGTGCTCAATTGATTTATAAGTAACTAAACTTGGCTCAAAATGGAAATTAGTATATACCTGGGCAAAATAAATTATTAATAAGTCATTACAGCTTTTAAATATAGCTAATATGATTAGTTCTCGTGCAAAGAAAGCTCTCATGTAATCCTCACCACATATATAGGAATGGATCATGTGAAAACAGTTTTCACAAACGGTACATATGAGATATAAAGGACTATATACATGCTTCATTAAAGACATTTTCGTAAATACTGTAAATTTTGATTGTAAAAGCATGCTTAAACATGTACCCTTCTTATACTGTGAATTGTGTGTACCCCTGTTATACTGTGAATTGTGAAAGGTATACAAGGGTACACATACTTCATTAATGGCATTTTCAAAAACACCGGAAATTTTGATTGTAAAAGCACGTGTACCACCATAATTGTAATTTTCCACCTAATTATCATAATGAAAAATGAAAGCCAAAACATAGGTGTGAATTCATAATCTCCTTTCTCTCACTTCTAATCTTTCCCCTACCAATTAGCAATTTGTCTTCTCAAAGCTTGCAAGGTGGTGTGGTCTGCAACTTGTTTGGCGAATTTGCCTTCAATTTTCCGAAAAAAAAAAAGTTGATAGCATTATGAAGTGATGATGAGGATGCTTGATCATTTGATGATTATGATGAAGTTGGAAGAATTCGCTTTATTGACCGCTTTACCGGCAGCTGATGATTATAATTTTTCATTATGATAATGTTGTTAGCCGACTTCAATTTATGGGATAAAGGCTTTGATTGATTATGATAATTTTGTTGGCCATGTAAGTTTTAGTAATTTTTTTAAGCATATTCAATCTTATTTATAACATATTGAAGTGATTTAGAACATGCTTCAAACAAATAAGAACATATTTTTGTATAAATTAATCATAGAGCATGTTTCTCTCAAGTTATAAGACTTGGGTGACATTATTAAAATCGGTCCCCACTAACCTTTAAATAAGACTTTTCGTTTTTTACCCATTAATCTTACTTGGTCTTACCAAAGTCTTAAGTTGAGTCTTGAAATTCAAAACTTAACTTAAGACTTGAGATGGTGGAGCCTACATCACTTTATAATAATTTTTATAATCATTTAATTATCAAAGTATTAAAATAATAATATGGTAAAAATTTTCAAAAATCCTAACTGAATTTGAGCGCTAAAGAGTTAAAACTTGTTGGGTCTCAAGAAGTCTTGAAACATTAAACAAAAAAATTGAAAAGATGACGTGGTGTATGGGTCGAGTCTTAAGACAAGACGGGGCTAAACTTGCCCATAGAACATGTTTAAATTATTTCATAGCATACTTAAAAATTGTAATTTAAAACAAACAAATGATCCGAAACATATATAAAATAGTTCAGAATTACTTTAAATAATTTAGAACATGTTTAAAATAGTTCATAACATATATGAAATGATTTAGAACCTATTTGAAACGAAATAATTTAGAGCATATTGAAACTTATTTAGGACATACGCTTACAATTTAAGAACATGCATAAAAGGAATACATGTTAATTAGGTTATTAGCAATGGAGTGCACATGTTAGTTTTTATTCACTCCTTGAGTTAAATCATCGAACCTCAACCATTGTTCACCTTAGTTGGTAGATTTTTAAAATAAAAGGTTAACAACTTTGTGATTATGGATTGGGAGTTAGAGGCTTGAGGTCAGGTTAGAGAAGGAATTTAAATGGCCAACCCTAAAACATATACTTCCTCCGTTTCATATTACTTACAAGTTACAACATACTCATATGACGTGCATTTTCTAGAAAAAAATTTGAGGGCGTAAACAAACATAATTTTACTGGTAACGTATGGTTTCACTCGTGTTGAAATTATTTTGAAAAACTCGCTCGTTAATGCCCTTATAATTTTTTAAAACGCGTGTCAAAGGGTTATGTTGTGAGAGTAGTTTTGAACAAAAGAAGTATATATTTGCTATATAAAATTAAAGCTGCATCAATGTAACATATATATATATATTGATCAATACTGCAGCCACAAAGAAAAAAAATAGCAATATGTTTTTTTACTCAAACAAATCCCAAGTTAATTGAGATTACCGTGACACTTACTTGTTAACTTTAGAGAGATCTGACTGCAGATTGACCAAATGTGACATAAGTTCTTTTGCACTTCCTGCATCAACATTCTTTAACAAACAATTCAACGTGTCAACTAGTATATTTCCAAAAGGAAAAAAAAAATGCTCATAAGATTTGATAAACAGATAATTAAACCATAAAGCTGCAAAATATATAAATAAATACAACATAAAACTTTAATCCAAAAAAATTGTTGTTTAACATTATGCTCAATAGCTGAAATCGTATAAATTTATCCACTAATGAACATTATGGTATATGTAGAATAAGGTGTTGATGTAATGAAACAATTTTGATTGATATTTAATAATGACAATTGATAAGGGGGTCAATATTTTAATGGCTTTTTCACCTGGTACCCTCGAGGTTTAGTAAAATTCAACAGGTACCTCTAAGGTTTCTATAATATGCATAGGATACAATTAATGAGTAACAGAGTTAAGTTAATCGTCAACTACGCAAAATTAATTCATCATATACCCCTGAGGTATTTGATAACTACCCTTGGTGTTTCCTAAAATTCACAGGGTACCTCTAAGGTTTCTATAAAATGCATAGGATACAATTAATGAGTAACGGAGTTAAGTTAATCGTCAACTACGCAAAATTAATTCATCATATACCCCTGAGGTATTTGATAAAATTAATGAGTAACGGAGTTAAGAAATGTGAGTTTGGCAACGAGGAGGTGGCCTACTTGGGCCACATCATTTCTAAGCATGGAGTCTTAGTGGACCAAGATAAAATATCAGCCATAACTAATTGGGCCACCCCAACATCCTTGAGGAAACTAAGAAGCTTTCTGGGCGTGACAGGGTATTATAGGAAGTTTATCTTTCATTATGCCCATATAGCTCAGCCTTTAACTGAGTAACTAAAGAAAGATAACTTCAAGTGGAATGAGGCCGCCACTGTGGCCTTCGAGGCTCTCAACAGGGCAATGACCACCGCCCCAGTATTGGCCATGCCCGATTTTTCGAAGGAATTTGTTGTGGAAGCCGACGCGTCCAGATATGGATTAGGGGCGGTACTCATGCAAGATAACCGACCTGTTGCTTTCTTCAGTAAGGTTTTGGGACCCGGTGGCCGGAGCAAATCCATATACGAGAAGGAATTGATGGCGGTATGTTTGGTTGTCCAAAAGTGGCGGCACTATTTGTTACGGCGGCGGTTTGTGATTCGTAGTGACCAACAAAGCTTGCGCTACTTAATGCAGCAACACGAAGTGGGGATCGAATTTCAGAGGTGGGTAAGAAAATTGATTGGGAATGATTTCGAAATTCAGTATAAACCGGGGAGTTCGAATCGGGTGGCGGATGCCTTATCGCGCAGGAATAAGGAGACACTAGAATTGGGGGCCATAGTTACCACTAGCTGGATAAATTGAGGGAAGCTATTCAAGGAAATTGAGGCAGACACTGTTTTGCAAGGGCTGAGAAAAGACATTGAGGAGGGGAAAGAGGTGGCCGGTTATACCGTCGACAATGCAAGATTACTGTATAAGGGGAGGATGGTGATTCCACGAGGGTCGGCGCTCCGAACTAAATTGATGCGGGCCAATCACGACTCGCTGGAGGGGGGACACGTGGGTGAGACCAAGACGTACTTGCGATTGGCGGCAGAATGGGCGTGGTCTGGGCTGAGAAGGGATGTAAGTGAGTATGTTCGAGCGTGTCTTGTGTGCCAGAGCAACAAGAACTCACAGCGGAGCCCCGCCAGGCTACTGCAGCCGCTTCCAATTCCGGAGGCGATATGGGAGGATGTGACCATGGATTTCATTGAGGGCCTTCCAAAATCTCGGGGGGTGGACACTAGTTTGGTGGTGGTTGACCGCCTTTCGAAGTACGCTCACTTCTTGGGGTTGAAACACCCTTTTTCTGCTAAAGGTGTTGCCAGACTGTTTGTTACGGAGATAGTACGCTTACATGGGTTTCCCCGGAGTATTGTTTATATTTGTGATCGAATATTTCTTAGTGGGTTTTGGAGGGAACTCTTTCGTCTCCACGGGACCGAACTCAAGCGGAGCACTTCATATCACCCCCAAACCGACGGTCACTCAGAAGTAGTAATAAGGGGCTCGAGACTTATTTGCGTTGTTTTGCAGGAGATCAACCACGGGAGTGGGCCCAATGGCTGTCATGGGCGGAATTCTCCTATAACACCACTCCTCACTCATCTACATAGTACTCTCCTTTCCAAGTGGTTTATGGGAGGGAACCACCTAAGTTGCTGCGAGTTGGGAGGGGGCAAACCCCGGTGGATAGTGTGGAAGAGATGCTACAAGTTCGAGACATGATGCTGGATGAATTGAAGTTGAATTTAACACGCGCTCAGCACATTATGAAAAGGAATGCAGACAAGAAGAGGAGGGATGTGGAGTTTCGGGTTGGCGAGTGGGTTTATCTCAAAATTCAGCCCTATCGTCAGAAATCATTGGCTAGACATCCCTTCGAAAAGTTAGCGGCCCGATTTTATGGTCCATATGAGGTGATACAACGAGTGGGAGCCGTGGCATATAAGCTCAAGCTACCAGATGATTGTCAAATACACCCGGTTTTCATGAGTCGCAACTGAAACCAGCAGTGGGTTCACTAATACAATCACAACCCTTGCCACCACAGCTCAATGCTAACAAGGAGCTCGAAACCACGCCAGAATTCGTACTAGGAGTGCGCGAGGGAAACACCGGAGAGCTTGAGGTCCTCATTCAGTGGAAAGGGTTGCCGAAATTCGAAGCTACGTGGGAGCAGGCTTAGTCCATCCACCTCCGTTTTCCTGACTTCCACCTTGAGGACAAGGTGGAGCTTCTTGGGGGGGAGTATTGCAATGAATCAATTTCCACCACCTATCACTCAGACGTACAGTAGGAAGAAGAAGACAAACAAGACTGGGGACAAGGACAACAACCACAACAACTTCACCAGTCCCTAGCTACAGGATCCTGTCGTTAGTTTGGCCCCTTGTTGGCTCCATTTATGTGGGATTTGGATTATTAGCTTACTTTTTGTACTTGCATTTAATGAATTGTCCTTTGTTGTCTAGTTTAGTTGTTTAAGTAGAGGAGAGCAAGAAGGTGTGAGGCATTCAGAAAAAAATTATAATGAACTTGATGAGTTGTGAGCTAAACTCACTAAGGAGAAAGTGGGCTAAACCCACCTGTATCAGTTTACTTTTGCATGAATACAATTCTCAACCTTCCATTCATCCTAATTACAACTTCTCAATCTTCCATTAATCCTAATTACAACTTGCTTAATTAACTGTGAGAGCATAGTCCGTTGCATCTTTTCACAATTCTAATCTTAAGCTCCTCCAATTCTTATTCCTTACACTTCACCTCCAATTCTTCCTTATGCTTTGTCTCTAATTCGACAATTTTCAGTTTAGTATTTGATTTTGGATGTCCAAATCCTAATTTTAGACTCGTCTTGTTGTTTCATCTCTTTTGCGGTAACGACATGGTGGTGAAGCTCGTGGCGTCTGTGGCTTAATTTCATTACTTGTCTCTCCATTTTGCCCATCGACAAGAGTAATTCGCCATACCCTCATGCGTGAATCTGCTAATGTTGGATTGCTTCTGCCATTTTTGAATTGAAATTTGGAGTTTGGGTGGTAGTGTGTTATGGTGAGGGTTTAACTTTCAGGGCGCTGGTTGCTGATGAGTGTTAAGTGCTCTTAGGTTGGTTGGTGAGTGTTTAGACGATGGTGGAGTGGGGTTTGAACTTGACAAAGAAAAGAAAAAATGAATTAACCAAGGACCTCCACTAAAAAATTAAATAAATAAATAAATAAAATAAAAATAAAAATAAAAAAAAAAACAATAAGAAGGAAATAACCAAAGGAATAAATAAAGTTTTTAAGATTTAACGGGTTGTTGACACCGTTAATATTGAGGGTTATTTGGTGCATTTTATAAAAACCTCAGGAGTACCCTGTGAATTTTGGAAACAGCGAGGGTACCTGATGAATTTTACAAAACCTCGAGGGCACTGGGTGAAAAGGCCGATATTTTGATGAAAATACATGCATAATTTACAACAAAATCAAGTTTCATGCACCGCTTAAACAATAGGAAAAGAGGGAGTACCTCAAAACCATATCATATGTAGAATAAGGCATTGATTTAGTGAAAAACTTGTTCAATTGAAAAACTAAAACTGACATTTGATAAGGGCGTTGATATCTAAATGATAATTTATACTTAACATAGAACAAAAAAAGTTTAGTTCACTTCTTGAACAATTGAAAAACAGAGCGTACCTCATAATCATATCTTGTATAATAGTGACGACCATAGGTAGCCCAATGCTGGCGAACAATATCTTCAACAGTTACAAGCTTTTCTCCATTAAGTTTATCTTTGTTCTTCAGTGCAAGAATAGACAACCAGGCTAAAACAGCCCAAATTCCATCTTTCTCTCGCACGTGGTCAGAACCTGAACAAAATATGCAAAGTGGTCATTCAAAGTTGGAACAATCCACTGAATATCACAAACAAGCAAGGAAAACAAAAGATGAAGGCATACCAGTTCCGAAACTCTCTTCACCGCAAACTGAACAACGTTCAGCATCCATTAGATTACCAAAAAATTTCCAGCCAGTAGGCACCTGAAATTAAGGAAATTACAATTGCGTGCATTCTAAAGGTAATCAGGCACATCATATGGGGGAGGGGAGTGGGGGGAATAAAAAAGGAACCAGCACTTCAAGCAACCACTTTAGGAAACTAAAGATGAGGAAAAATAAGCACCTCGAAGAATTGCAGATTTAGAGCTTTTGCAACAACATCCAGCGCAGCAGATGTAGGCATGCTCCTGAAAAGTCAATGCAAATGCAGGTACTTCAACAAACACGCAAGTCAAAAAGCAAGAAAGGAGATTATTTTACAAGACAACAGCGCATTGCTCCACAACAAATGAACACTTCATTAATATGTGATCGTCCATATAGAATACGAAAGAAAAATAAATATATTCAGCATGCTTAACCATGGTAAAACTGTAAAAGTTATTGTTATCATATTAATCGCAACACTAATAGTGTAATTGAAATGTAATGTATTTAAAAAATATGGGACTTTAAAATTCTGGGAATTAATATCCGTTCAAAGGACAACAAGAGGTATAAACTCTTTCACATGCACATTACTAGAACCAAAGAGCTGAAATTCACAAAACCAATTCAACAGGAAAGACATCAGAATAAACTCAAGGAGACATGATTAACGAAATGATAAATAGCCTAAAGTCATACCTAGCAACTCCCTTCAATCCACCAGAAAAGTAAGGAATTGCTTCAACAGCATTAGCAGCAATAATGGCGACAGAATCCGATGGAGTCACAAAAAACCTAGGAAGAGGGTAAGTTAGATGTAGAAGTTCACCAAAACCATCTTCTCACTCTGAGGCATTCCACCTACCTTTTACCCAAAATCATATTACGATCCGCATCACCATCAGCAGCAGCACCAAATTCGGGTGGTTCACCCACAGTGTTTGATTTAACCAATCCCATGCGTTGAACTAATTCCTTTGCATAAGTCAGATTGGGATCAGGGTGCCCTCCACCAAAGTCTTCCTATAAAATAAAGAATCAAACAAAAAATCTAAGTTTATTTAGAAACATTATAATAAAAGAAATAAAAAGAGCATCTGACCTTAGGAGTACAATTCAACAGTGAACTCTCACTGGCACCAAGCTCTTCCAAAAATATACGTTTAGCATAAACACCAGCAACTCCATGAAGGGAATCATAACTAGAAATTTTGAGAAGAGTGGTTGGGATGCAGCAAAACAATTAGCATAATTTCAGAAAAAGTCTACAATATTACTTTTAGACAGCAGGCTGCTATACCAGAATGAGAACTTTGGACAAGCAAGCAGCCTTTTGATAGCTTCGAAATCAAAGATTGACCTGGTCATGCAACCGAAAAAGATTACATGTTATTATTCAGGATGACATCAAAATACAAAAATGTCTATACCTTCAAAAGATAGCTACAAAGAGATAAAACCCAAAAAGCAGCTGATGACTGATAAAATACGTGTAGACAGGTAAGTGATTTCTCCAGCATAAGAAAACTTGAACTATTATTGATGATTCACACACCCCAAAAAAATTGAAAAAAAAAACAGAAATAATGAAAACAAAAACAATAAAAACCATTAATAGTAAATAAAAACGGAAGAAGAATATTTTTATATGTAACAGATGAAGCCACAGACCAAAACGATCTAGCACAGAAAGTTCATGATAGCAGAGATGGCATGCAACTATAATTTAAAAGCCATGTTTGCCAAGTCTAAAAATAAAAAATAAAAAAGAAACTTAATGCCACAAAGATTTGTTGCGGTTTCTATTTCCAAATTCACATTATCATTATTAAAGAAAAAGATGGATAGAAAAATCAGCCCAGCCACCCGAAAGTCACCACTATAACCGCTTCCCTGATATCACCTACCTCCACCACCACCCAGATGATTCTACGATACAAGCCCAAATGATGAGGCTGGGTTGGCCCGGTTGTTGAGCTTAGCAGAAGAGAAGGGTGAAAGGGTGAACTGGTGGAAACTATGAACAAGCAAAATTGGAATGTTAGTTTTGTATTTTCATATAGCTTTACAATTCATTTAACCAAAGCTGTAATGAAGGGCTTATACATAGCCACAGGTTGTAATAAGCAATTGTCATTGATATATTTCTCTCTTGCCCAGCCTATTTGTGTCTCTGCTGTTTCATTGAATAAGTTCATCCTCAGGAATCCTTTCTCTTTCGCATTGTCCTCTAGTTTGAGGTTCATCCTTGGGTCATCATCTCAATCTAGAGATCAGGCCTAGAAATCTTAAATCTACCATGTTGCATCACAATGGCAAAACAGAGGCTTCCTCTTCTGAGGGGAATGAAATGCCACTGAGGTTACAGAAAATGAAGTACAACCTTTGAGGAATAAGCAGAAAATTAAGCTCTGCATTAACTCTAGCTAATAACGCTAATAAAAATTCTGAGCTAAACTATTTGATTGCTAGGTTGATTGTTCAAGTGACAGAACTGGTTTCTGATGGTAATAAAGGGAAAGGTAGTAGTAGTACCAGTCCGCAGTCCTAATAGTGTAGTAGTTAATCATAAGAATAGCCAGCATGATCAACATTTTAACCAGCATCAATTTCCACTAGACTTGCAAAAATCGAATTCCCCAAGTTCAATGAAACTAGGTTAAAACCCTGGTTATACAAATGTAATCAGATTTTTGAGTTGGATAAGATCTCAGACTCTAATAGGGTAAAGTAGACTGCGATTCATCCAGAGGGTAGGCGTTATTATGGCATCAAAACTATATTAAAGGAAAGAATAATATCACTCAGTCTCTAAAAGGGTAGGTGTTATCCTAGCTGAGATTAGTATGTATATCACTGCTAGATTTGAAAGTTATTTGATGACCCAGTGTTTGATTTGAAGAGTTTCAAGAAAACCGTTAGTATGCAATCTCATCATGAAGAATTTGATGCTTTAGCTAGTAAATTAGACGGGCTTACTTGTTAAGTTGTTTTGTGGGAAGATTGAATGATAATTTGCAGATTTGTAGATGAAGATAACGATGTTTAAACCTCAGAGCAGCCTGAAAACACCTTCAGACATCCTAACATCCCCCAACTTCACCTACTACTAACAGAAAAACATTGACACCACCTGATTTTGATGATAGGAGGGCCACGGGTAAAGGAATGAAGCACTAGATCTATTACCTTGAGGAGGAAGAAGAAGAGGTGGTGTCGGATGTGGAAATGGAAAAACCACCTTTGAATGATGTGGCACAGATAAATCATACTTTCTAAAAAGATGAATTGGTGGAAACTGAGAACAAGATGCAATTAGGAGACATTGGAGCTGATGTGAATATAAGGTATAAGGTTGTCATTGACATCAGGGTTTATGATGGTTTTGCCTATGGGTTTTTGCCTAGCATAATTTCAGCGTTTTTCTCATCTCAGGATTTAAGGTTTTATTAGGCTTTAATTGTTTTATTAGGAGTCACAGCTGTTGGTCAAACTTGGTATAAAATACATGGAGATCACGTTCTTGAAGGTTTTTTATTGAAAGATTCATTCTTGAAGATTACACAAAAATTGCGTAACTACAAAGGGCAACGAGTAAATTGTGTGTTTTTTGGGTTTATGGGGTAGTCCGAATTTCCATAAGTTCTTTTCCTAGTTTTCAGGGTTGTTACGATTATTATCCTATTTATTTCTTAGGTGGTTAGGATAGTTTCCTAAAATAGTTTGTTAGTTTTCGGGAAATAAGGAAACAAAAATTGAGTTCCTACCTTGGTGCACAAGGAATAAGTTGGATTTTTGAAGCTTGTTTTAGTTGTTTCCTTTTCATGATTTTTATCCTTGGCTTAAGTTGGAGGATTGTTCCAATCTTAAGTCCTATAAATACTCCTAGTTTTCATTGTTAAAGATATAGAAGTTTGATTGAATTTAAAAACTGTTTTTTTTTACCTTCAATTCTGTTGATTGAGTTGATAAAGTTTTAGTAGTTGTTGCTACACTTTTTCAGTTGACGATTTCAAAACATAAATCCTAGCTTTTGTGAAACCATCGGTGGGTGAATCAAGTTCATATCTAAACCTTTATACAAAATTCATGAGTTTTAGAATAGATAACACAAAATTTCAAACATAAATTCCAAATTCTAAACTACATTTCCACTAAACTAATGAGTTTTATTGTTAATCTATCAAAATTCACATCAAGAGCTAAATTGAAGAAATGGAAGTTTGTAACAAAAGGCACTAAGGTAGATACTTGCAGTTAGTTACTTGCAATGAATCTTGGAGAAATAACAAACTATGCAATTTCTTTTAGTTTTGAATTTCCTTTGCATTTCATTTACATTTAATCACATCTTTAATGAAAGGTTTATTAATTGTCAAAGGATGTAATAAGCAATTATCATGTCTCTTGCCCTGAATATTTGTTTCTTTGTTGTTTCATTGAATAAGTTCATCCTCAGGATTTCCATTCTCTATTAAATTATTCTATTGATCTTGAATTTAGGTCTCCATTTCACTCTAGCGGTCTGGCATAGAACCATTAAATCTTCCATGAATCAGTGGTAGATGATGAAGAAGATGAGTTTGGTGATGATGGTGGATGATGAAGATGATGAATTCGAAGGTGGTGTGGATGAACATGAATAAGGCTGGATGAAGGAGATGATTATTCCATGCCAATCAATCATGTTTTCAGTGAAGATGTTAGGGTTTTAATGTGTTACAGGGTACAAAGTTATTGTTTATGTATTTTACTCAAGGGTATAATAGTCTTTTCATGTGAAAAAGACATCAAAAAAGAAAGAAAACCAATTGTTGCAACTAATTCAAAATTTTCCAAACGAGAAAATATGTTGGCTTCTTTT
Organism: Suaeda aralocaspica; assembly: GCA_016808085.1. Lineage (NCBI taxonomy): Eukaryota > Viridiplantae > Streptophyta > Magnoliopsida > Caryophyllales > Amaranthaceae > Suaeda > Suaeda aralocaspica. The sequence continues at coordinate 2,083,339 of PYUH01000373.1, read as the reverse complement.
TATTTCTAAACTATATTTATATTTCATTTCCTCAAGTCTATGCTACCCTACAAGCCCTCCTGTCCATTAATGGAATTAATATTATTGATTCAATAAATTAGAACCACAAAATTAGAATTGATATCCTCAGAGGGAATGTTTAAAATACCTTGGGTCATTTATCCAAAAGAATGGTGATATTGACGAAGATGTGGCACAAAGGATTAAAGCAATATTCTAAACAAACAGAGCAGCACCGCATAAATGCAAGGGATAGGTAAGACGTTAGACAGACAAAATATTTTGGAGCACTTGTCCATCAAAATATACACGCGACAACATATGAGACTGAAGACAAATAGCCTACCCACTAGTTCTTCATCAACCAACACCCAAATGCCAATCTGTGGAAAGCTCTTTCCTAAGAAATAGAGCCTTAATATCCACATAGAAGCATAAAAAGCACAAATTCATTATGTAACCAATTTTTAAGAACTTACTTCATCAAATTCACATAGGTGTCAGTTGCATCAAAGATTTCAACCTCAAATGATCCATCAGGCCCTGAGAAGCTAGTTGTGCCTATTTTGGAGATGTCAACCTGAAAAGAATAGATACAAATTTGACATATGCTAACATCAAGCTATTAAGCTAGAACGTATGAAGCTCATAAGTGAACAATACATTAGGTAAATCTTCAGCAATATAATACTCCGTTATGGTAGTTGTGTTCTCATAAATCTTGTCAGTAACTCCTTCTGGAGCTGGTCCTCCATTCTCCATGTTATACTTAATTCCAAAGTCCTGCATAAAAATGGATTGAAAAAAGAGGAATAAACATGCAGTTTTCCTGAGATCTTAATTCACTGCTGATAAGCATGCTACAACTGTTAGAAGCTGGAAAAAAAAATGAACCTCATTAGGACCTCCAGGATTATGACTGGCAGTCAATATAAATGCTCCAGAAGCCTTAGATCCCTATCATTAGAAATCAAACTATTAAGCTTAGATAAATGAAGAATTCACAGAATCAGCAGATATGCCAAGCTTACATCTTTCCCAACTCTTTCACGTATCACAGCTGACACAGCAGGTGTTGATAGCAATCCATTTTGACCAACCCAAACACATTTGACTCCATTTGCAGCTGACATCTTAATAATGACCTGTTAAATTCCCCCGCAAGAAGCAAATCATAAGATAAGTTAAAAAAAATGACCCACAGTTTTCGAAGGTGATGATAAAGACATTCACAGAGACAATAAGATCAATAGCTTATACATCATAACAATATCTAGGCCCCAATTACGTTATTAAAATTGACAAGTTTTGCAAATTGTATAGTACACCATATAAATTTTTAACGATCCTTATCACAGGTGGAGAGTTGATGTACAACAAAAACTTTGAACAACTCATAGAAGTCTCACAGATGATATCAATAGATAACTATAAATGCTATTTACTCACTACATATCTCAATCACACGTAACGCAGGAGGTATGTTATCATATCAAAGTAAAAATTATTCAACATTATTGGAAAAAAGAAAGTATGTGACCATATTAATAAAAATAATAATAATAATAATAGTAATAAATCTACATTCTTCGTACACCATATACATTTTTAACAATCCTTATCACAGGTGGGGAGTTGATGTACAACAAAAACTTGAACAATTCATAAAAGTCTCACTGATGATATCAATAGATAACTATAAATGCTATTTACTAACTACAAATCCCAAGCTCATGTAAAGGAGGTATGTTACCATACCAAAGTAAAAATTATTCTACATTATTGCAAAAAAGAAAGTATGTGACCATATTAAAATAAATAAATAAATTCTACATTCTTCAAGTGTGAATAATAAATAATTTGATGGTCACTAAAAAGCAACTACTTGAGTGAAATGAGGAAGTTATGGGGAAGAAGGTACTTTTATAGTCCCATAGAAAACTTGTCTTCCACACACTGTTACAAAGGCTTTGATTGGTTGATTGACTGTCAAAATATCCAATTTCTTCTTGTAAACTACTAACATGGATATTACTGTCATGTCTAAGAGGCTAAGATAGATAAACATACAAAACAGAGGGGAAAAGAACATTCTCAAACTCTTTCTTTTGATTTAAGAATGTAGCTCTCTCTCTCTCTCTCTCTCTCTCTCTCTCTCTC
>PYUH01000373.1:2045516-2081154 GCA_016808085.1 Suaeda aralocaspica | reverse complement strand
ATGTGGGATTTGGATTCTAGCTCTTTTTGTACTTGCATTAGAATTGTCCTTTGTTGTAGTTAGTTGTTTAAGTAGAGGAGAGCAAGAAGGTGTGAGGCATTCAGAAAAAAATTATAATGAACTTGATGAGTTGTGAGCTAAACTCAATAGGAGAAAGTGGGCTAAACCACCTGTATCAGTTTACTTTGCATGAATACAATTTCAAACTTCCATTCATCCTAATTACAACTTTCAATCTTCCATTATACTAATTACAACTGCTTAAAACTGTGAGAGCATAGTCCGTTGCATCTTTCACAATTCTAATCTTAAGCTCCTCCAATTCTTATTCCTACACTCACCTCCAATTCTTCCTTATGCTCTTGTCTCTAATTCGACAATTTTCAGTTTAGTATTTGATTTGGATGTCCAAATCCTAATTTAGACCGTCTTGTTGTTTCATCTCTTTTGCGGTAACGACATGGTGGTGAAGCTCGTGGCGTTGTGGCTTAATTTCTTACTTGTCTCTCCATTTGCCCATCGACAAAGAGTAATCGCCATACCCTCAGCGTGAATCTGCTAAGTTGGATTGCTTCTGCCATTTTGAATTGAAATTTGGAGTTTGGGTGTAGTGTGTTATGGTGAGGGTTTAACTTTCAGGGCGCGGGTTGCTGATGAGTGTTAAGTGCTCTTAGGTTGGTTGGTGAGTGTTTAGACGATGGTGGAGTGGGGTTTGAACTTGACAAGAAAAGAAAAAATGAATTAACCAAGGACCTCCACTAAAAAATTAAATAAATAAATAAATAAAATAAAAATAAAATAAAAAAAAAAACAATAAGAGGAAATAACCAAAGGAATAAATAAAGTTTTTAAGATTTAAGGGTTGTTGACACCGTTAATATTGAGGGTGTATTTGGTGGATTTTATAAAAACCTCAGGAGAGTACCCTGTGAATTTGGAAACAGCGGAGGGTACCTGATGAATTTTCAAAACCTCGAGGGCACTGGGTGGAAAGGCCGAGATTTTGATGAAAAACATGCATAATTACAACAAAATCAAGTTTCATGCACCGCTTAAACAATAGGAAAAGAGGGAGACCTCAAAACCATATCATATGTAGAATAAGGCATTGATTTAGTGAAAAAACTTGTTCAATGAAAAACTAAAACTGACATTTGATAAGGGCGTTGATATCTAAATGATAATATACTTAACATAGAACAAAAAAAGTTTAGTTCACTTCTTGAACAATTGAAAAACAGAGCGTACCTCATAATCATATCTTGTATAATAGTGACGACCATAGGTAGCCCAATGCTGGCGAACAATATCTTCAACAGTTACAAGCTTTTCTCCATTAAGTTTATCTTGTTTCTTCAGTGCAAGAATAGACAACCAGGCTAAAACAGCCCAAATTCCATCTTTCTCTCGCACGTGGTCAGAACTGAACAAAATATGCAAAGTGGTCATTCAAAGTTGAACAATCACTGAATATCACAAACAAGCAAGGAAAACAAAAGATGAAGGATACCAGTTCCGAAAATCTCTTCACCGCAAACTGGACAACGTTCAGCATCCATTAGATTACCAAAAAATTTCCAGCCCGTAGGCACCTGAAATTAAGGAAATTACAATTGGTGCATTCTAAAGGTAATCAGGCACATCATATGGGGGAGGGGAGTGGGGGGGAATAAAAAAGGAACCAGCAATTCAAGCAACACTTTAGGAAACTAAAGATGAGGAAAAATAAGCACTCGAAGAATGCAGATTAGAGCTTTTGCAACAACATCCAGCGCAGCAGATGTTAGGCATGCTCCTGAAAAGTCAATGCAAATGCAGGTACTTCAACAAAAACGCAAGCAAAAAGCAAGAAAGGAGATTATTTTACAAGACAACAGCGCATTGCTCACAACAAATGAACACTTCATTAATATGTGATCGTCCATATAGAATACGAAAGAAAAATAAATATATTCAGCAGCTTAACCATGGTAAAACTGTAAAAGTTATTGTTATCATATTAATGCAACACTAATAGTGTAATTGAAATGTAATGTATTTAAAAAATATGGGACTTTAAAATTCTGGGAATTAATATCCGTTCAAAGGACAACAAGAGGTATAAACTCTTTCACATGCACATTACTAGAACCAAAGAGCTGAAATTCACAAACCAATTCAACAGGAAGACATCAGAAATAAACTCAGGAGAAATGATTAACGAAATGATAAATAGCCTAAAGTCATACCTAGCAACTCCCTTCAATCCACCAGAAAAGTAAGGAATTGCTTCAACAGCATTAGCAGCAAAATGGCGACAGAATCCGATGGGAGTCACAAAAAACCTAGGAAGAGGGTAAGTTAGATGTAGAAGTTCACCAAAACCATCTTCTCACTCTGAGGCATTCCACCTACCTTTTACCCAAAATCATATTACGATCCGCATCACCATCAGCAGCAGCACCAAATTCGGGTGGTTCACCCACAGGTGTTGATTTAACCAATCCATGCGTTGAACTAATTCCTTTGCATAAGTCAGATTGGGATCAGGGTGCCCTCCACCAAGTCTTCTATAAAATAAAGAATCAAACAAAAAATCTAAGTTTATTTAGAAACATTATAATAAAGAATAAAAAGAGCATCTGACCTTAGGAGTACAATTCAACAGTGAACTCTCACTGGCACCAAGCTCTTCCAAAAATATACGTTTAGCATAAACACCAGCAACTCCATGAAGGGAATCATAACAGAAATTTTGAGAAGAGTGGTTGGGATGCAGCAAAACATTAGCATAATTTCAGAAAAAGTCTCAATATTACTTTTAGACAGCAGGCTGCTATACCAGAATGAGAACTTTGGACAAGCAAGCAGCCTTTTGATAGCTTCGAAATAAAGATTGACTGGTCATGCAACCGAAAAGATTACATGTTATTATTCAGGATGAATCAAAATACAAAAATGTCTATACCTTCAAAAGATAGACTACAAAGAGATAAAACCAAAAAGCAGCTGATGACTGATAAAATACGTGTAGACAGGTAAGTGATTTCTCCAGCATAAGAAAACTTGAACTATATTGATGATTCACACACCCCAAAAAAATTGAAAAAAAAAACAGAAATAATAAAACAAAAACAATAAAAACCATAATAGTAAATAAAAAACGGAAGAGAATATTTTATATGTAACAGATGAAGCCACAGACCAAAACGACTAGCACAGAAAGTTCATGATAGCAGAGATGGCATGCAACTATAATTTAAAAGCCATGTTTGCCAAGTCTAAAAATAAAAAATAAAAAAGAAACTTAATGCCACAAAGATTTGTTGCGGTTTCTATTTCCAAATTCACATTATCATTATTAAAGAAAGAAAAAGATGGATAGAAAAATCAGCCCACACGAAAGTCACCACTATAACCGCTTCCCTGATATCACCTACTCCACCCACCACCAGATGATTCTACGATACAAGCCCAAATGATGAGGCTGGGTTGGCCCGTGTTGAGCTTAGCAGAGAGAGAAGGGTGAAAGGGTGAACTTGGTGGAAACTATGAACAAGCAAAATTGGAATGTTAGTTTTGTATTTTCATATAGCTTTACAATTCATTAACCAAAGCTGTAATGAAGGGTTAAAAAGCCACAGTTGTAATAAGCAATTGTCATTGATATATTTCTCTCTTGCCCAGCCTATTTGTGTCTCTGCTGTTTCATTGAATAAGTTTATCTCAGGAATCCTTTCTCTTTGCATTGTCCTCTAGTTTGAGGTTCCTCCTTGGTGGTCATATCTCAATCTAGAGATCAGGCCTAGAAATCTTAAATCTACCATGTTGCATCACAATGGCAAAACAGAGGCTTCCTCTTTGAGGGGAATGAAATGCCACTGAGGTTACAGAAAAATGAAGTACAACCTTTGAGGAATAAGCAGAAAATTAAGCTCTGCATTAACTCTAGCTAATAACGCTAATAAAAATTCTGAGCTAAACTATTTGATTGCTAGGTTGATTGTTCAAGGTGACAGAAATGTGATGGTAATAAAGGGAAAGTAGTAGTGTACCAGTCCGCAGTCCTAATAGTGTAGTAGTTAATCATAAGAATAGCCAGCATGATCACATTTTAACCAGCATCAATTTCCACTAGACTTGCAAAATCGAATTCCCCAAGTTCAATGGAACTAGGTTAAAACCCTGGTTATACAAATGTAATCAGATTTTGAGTTGGATAAGATCTCAGACCTAATAGGTAGTAAAGTAGACTGCGATTCATCCAGAGGGTAGGCGTTATTATGGCATCAAAACTATATAAAGGAAAGAATAATATCACTCAGTCTCTAAAAGGTAGGTGTTATCCTAGCTGAGATTAGTATGTATATCACTGCTAGATTTGAAAGTTATTTGATGACCCAGTGTTTGATTTGAAGAGTTTCAAGAAAACCGTTAGTATGCAATCTCATCATGAAGAATTTGATGCTTTAGCTAGTAAATGACGGGCTTACTTGTTAAGTTGTTGTGTGGAAGATTGAATGATAATTTGCAGATTTGTAGATGAAGATAACGATGTTTAAACCTCAGAGCAGCCTGAAAACACCTTAGACATCCTAACATCCCCCAACTTCACCTACTACTAACAGAAAAACATTGACACCACCTGATTTTGATGATAGGAGGGCCACGGGTAAAGGAATGAAGCACTAGATCTATTACCTGAGGAGGAAAGAAGAAGAGGTGGTTGCGGATGTGGAAATGGAAAAAACCACCTTTGAATGATGTGGACAGATAAATCATACTTTCTAAAAAGATGAATGGTGGAAACTGAGAAACAGATGCAATTAGGAGACATTGGAGCTGATGTGAATATAAGGTATAAGGTTGTCATTGACATCAGGGGTTATGATGGTTTTGCCTATGGGTTTTTGCCTAGCATAATTTCAGCGTTTTTTCATCTAGGATTTAAGGTTTTATTAGGCTTTAATGTTTTTATTGGAGTCACAAGTGTTGGTCAAACTTGGTATAAAATACATGGAGATCACGTTCTTGAAGGTTTTTATTGAAAGATTCATTCTTTGAAGATTACACAAAAATTGCGTAACTAAAAAGGGCAACGAGTAAATTGTGTGTTTTTGGGTTTATTGGGTAGTCCGAATTTCCATAAGTTCTTTTCCTAGTTTTAGGGTTGTTACGATTATTATCCTATTTATTTCTTAGGTGGTTAGGATAGTTTCCTAAAATAGTTTGTTAGTTTTCGGGAAATAAGGAAACAAAAATTGAGTTCCTACCTTGGTGCACAAGGAATAAGTTGGATTTTGAAGCTTGTTTTAGTTGTTTCCTTTTCATGATTTTTATCTTGGCTTAAGTGGAGGATTGTTCCAATCTTAAGTTCTATAAATAACTCCTAGTTTTCATTGTTAAAGATATAGAAGTTTGATTGAATTTAAAAAACTGTTTTTTTTACCTTCAATTCTGTGATTGAGTTGATAAAGTTTTAGTAGTTGTTGCTACACTTTTTCAGTTGACGATTTCAAAACATAAATCCTAGCTTTTGTGAAACCATCGGTGGGTGAATAAGTTCAATACTAAACTTTATACAAAATTCATGAGTTTTAGAATAGATAACACAAAAATTCAAACATAAATTCCAAATTCAAACTACATTTCACTAAACTAAGAGTTTTATTGTTAATCTATCAAAATTCACATCAAAGAGCTAAATTGAAGAAATGGAAGTTTGTAACAAAAGGCACTAAGGTAGATACTTGCAGTTGTTACTTGCAATGAATCTTGGAGAAATAACAAACTATGCAATTTCTTTTAGTTTTGAATTTCCTTTGCATTTCATTTACATTTAAACATCTTTAATGAAAGGTTTATAATTGTCAAAGGATGTAATAAGCAATTATCATGTTTTGCCTGAATATTTGTTTCTTGTTGTTTCATTGAATAAGTTCATCCCAGGATTTCCATTCTCTATTAAATTATTCTATTGATCTTGAATTAGGTCTCCATTTCACTCTAGCGGTCTGGCATAGAACCATTAAATCTTCCATGAATCAGTGGTAGATGATGAAAAGATGAGTGTTGGTGATGATGGTGGATGATGAAGATGATGAATTCGAAGGTGGTGTGGATGAACATGAATAAGGTGGATGAAGGAGATGATTATTCCATGCCAATCAATCATGTTTTCAGTGAAGATGTTAGGGTTTTAATGTGTTACAGGGTACAAAGTTATTGTTTATGTATTTTACTCAAGGGTATAATAGTTTTCATGTGAAAAAGACATCAAAAGAAAGAAAAAACCAATTGTTGCAACTAATTCAAAATTTTCCAAACGAGAAAATATGTTGGCTTCTTTTTATTTCTAAACTATATTTATATTTCATTTCCTCAAGTCTATGTACCCTACAAGCCCTCCTGTCCATTAATGGAATAATATTATTGATTCAATAAATTGAACCACAAAATTAGAATTGATATCCTCAGAGGGAATGTTTAAATACCTTGGGTCATTTATCCAAAGAATGGTGATATTGACGAAGATGTGGCACAAAGGATTAAAGCAATATTCTAAACAAAACAGAGCAGCACCGCATAAATGCAAGGGATAGGTAAGACGTTAGACAGACAAAATATTTTGGAGCACGTCCATCAAAATTACACGCGACAACATATGAGACTGAAGACAAATAGCCTACCCATAGTTCTTCATCAAACAACACACCAAATGCCAATCTGTGGAAAGCTCTTTCCTAGATAGAGCCTTAATATCCACATAGAAGCATAAAAGCACAAATTCATTATGTAACCAATTTTTAAGAACTTACTTCATCAAATTCACATAGGTGTCAGTTGCATCAAAGATTTCAACCTCAAATGATCCATCCGGCCCTGAGAAGCTAGTTGTGCCTATTTTGGAGATGTCAACCTGAAAAGAATAGATACAAATTTGACATATGTAACATCAAGTATTAAGCTAGAACGTATGAAGATAAGTGAACAATACATTAGGTAAATCTTCAGCAATATAATACTCCGTTATGGTAGTTGTGTTTCTCATAAATCTGTCAGTAACTCCTTCTGGAGCTGGTCCTCCATTCTCCATGTTATACTTAATTCCAAGTCCTGCATAAAAATGGATTGAAAAAAGAGGAATAAACATGCAGTTTTCCTGAGTCTAATTCACTGCTGATAAGCATGCTACAACTGTTAGAAGCTGGAAAAAAAAATGAACCTCATTAGGACCTCAGGATTATGACTGGCAGTCAATATAAATGCTCCAGAAGCCTTAGATCCTATCATTAGAAATCAAACTATTAAGCTTAGATAAATGAAAGATTCACGAATCAGCAGAGATGCCAAGCTTACATCTTTCCCAACTCTTTCACGGATCACAGCTGACACAGCAGGTGTTGATAGCAATCCATTTTGACCAACCCAAACACATTTGGACTCCATTTGCAGCTGACATCTTAATAATGACCGTGTTAAATTCCCCCGCAAGAAGCAAATCATAAGATAAGTTAAAAAAAATGACCCACAGTTTTCGAAGGTGATGATAAAGACATTCACAGAGACAATAAGATCAATAGCTTATACATCATAACAATATCTAGGCCCAATTACGTTATTAAAATTGACAAGTTTTGCAAATGTAGTACACCATATAAATTTTAACGATCCTTATCACAGGTGGAGAGTTGATGGACAACAAAAAATTTGAACAACTCATAGAAGTCTCACAGATGATATCAATAGATAACTATAAATGCTATTTACTCAATACATATCTCAATCACACGAACGCAGAGGTGAGTGTTATCATATCAAAGTAAAAATTATTCAACATTATTGGAAAAAAGAAAGTATGTGACCATATTAATAAAAATAATAATAATAATAATAGTAATAAATCTACATTCTCGTACACCATATACATTTTTAACAATCCTTATCACAGGTGGGGAGTTGATGTACAACAAAAACTTGAACAATTCATAAAAGTCTCACTGTGATATCAATAGATAAATATAATGCTATTTACTAACTACAAATCCCAAGCTCATGTAAAGGAGGTTGTTACCATACCAAAGTAAAAATTATTCTACATTATTGCAAAAAGAAAGTATGTGACCATATTAAAATAAATAAATAAATTCTACATTCTTCAAGTGTGAATAATAAATAATTGATGTGTCACTAAAAAGCAACTACTTGAGTGAAATGAGGAAGTTATGGGGAAGAAGGTACTTTATAGTCCCATAGAAAACTTGTCTTCCAACACTGTTACAAAGGCTTTGATTGGTTGATTGACTGTCAAAATATCCAATTTCTTCTTGTAAACTACTAACATGGATAATGTCAGTCTAAGAGGTAAGAAAGATAAACATACAAAACAGAGGGGAAAAGAACTCTCAAACTTTTCTTTTGGGAAGAAGGTAGTAGCTTAGATATCTAAGAGAGATGAGAGAGCGGAGTATGAGCAGGCAAAAAAAAAAAAAATGAAAAAAAAAAAAAAAAAACCAAAAAAAAAAAACCAAAAAAAAAAAAAAAATATAAACAAACACATCCAAAAACAGAAAAAAAAAAAACACAAAATAAAAAAAAAACAAAAAAAAAAAACAAATAAAAACCACAAACAAAAAAACAAATAAAAAAAAAACACAAAAAACAAAAACAAACAAAAAAAAAAACCCCCCCAAAAACCCACCAAAAAAAAAAAAAAAAAAACAAACAAACCACACAAAAAACAAAAAAAAAAAAAAAAAAAAAAAAACAACACCCACACCCCCAAAAAAAAACCAAAAAATAAACCAAACCACACAAAAAAAACAAACCCCCCACCCCCCAACAAACCCCCACCCACAACCCCCCCACCCACCAACACCACCCCCCCCCCCCCTTCTTTCCCCCCCCCCCCCCTTCTCTCTCTCTTCTTGTAAACTACTAACATGGATATTATTGTCATGTCTAAGAGGCTAAGATAGATAAACATACAAAATAGGGGGAAAATAACATTCTCAAACTCTTTCTTTTGGTTTAAGAATGTAGTTCTCTCTCTCTCCTCATTTACAAGAATTAATAAAAGTTAATACAAGATGAAAACAAAAACAGACCTGGATAGCATCTTCAGAGTAATAACGCCCATCTCCTGACACAACAAGCGTTTTACCTGCATTCCCAAGCATTTAATAAAACAGATAACATACATAAAATAATAAGCACTCAATAGTAAAAATTCTACACTATAATTGACAAATAATAAAGGTTGTACTTCACTAGAAGCAACATTAGATAGTATAATAAATAAACCAATCACTCTCTTAATACATTACGCCAAGAAAGCAGTCATGTCTTTAGATAAATTCACTCACCACTAAGGTCCAAATACATCTCTTTTATATACCAAATTGCACCCCTATAGAGAAAAGGGCAGTTGAAATTGTTCGACTCTTAAACAAATATACATATTTGCATGTGATGGATTTTGGTGTGTAAAATATGTTCATGTTTCAGTTCATCTAACACAATTGTACATAAACTCATATGCCACAATATAACTCAACTATAATATCATAATTTATTTAAGAAAACTATTTGGTCCCTGCTACCAGTCACTCGTAGTGTAGGTAATCATTTTCGCTAAACCTTACCTTCCCATCCAGATCTTCATTAACTTTCAACTACTAATTTGACTACGTGTACATTATACATAGCTACATATTACAATTACAAACGGGATCCACGCTATGGGAAACTAATGACCAACCTAGTACTTTAGCAACATTCGGTGTTGGTATATGTCCTCAAATAGATCTCGAATTCAACTTTAGACGTTATCCTCGATACACACCCAAGACCTGTACTTTAAAAAAGTCAACAACAATAAAGCTTACCAACACAGTTCTCCACCAACAAAAAGAAAAAAAAGGTAATTTTATTATTATGGAACATATCACAAAGTTAGGCCAGAAAATGGATATACCATGGTTCTTACAAGAAAGCTATTATTCAAAGACCGAGGGGACATTGTGTTTGGATTGAAGAAAATGAGGGGGAAGGGAGGGAAAGGAAATGGAGGGATGAAGCTTTTTACATTGGGATAACAAATGAGGAAGGAAGGGAATTGGAAGGAAAGAAGTGGAGAGATTATATCAATTAATAAATCAGAGCCTTAATTCTAGAATTGGGGTTAGCTACATGAACCAAAGTAATCATTTCATGTGGTTATCCACATATAATTTCCTCCTCCATCCTTAGTTTAAAAAGTGTGCGCCTAGACGCAGAGAGGCACATGTAGGGGGCTTTTAGAACGCACGGGCGTAGGCTTTCTTAAAGGCACACATAGGCGCGCCTAAGCGCAAGGCGCACAACCCTTTTGCGTCTTAGCCTTGCCTTTTAAAACTAAGCCTTCATCCCCTGCGATCGAGAACCTCATTCTCTTGTATATCCAAAAGCTTCATATCGTTTCTAACCACTTCCCACCAAGTCATTTGTGGTCTCCCCCTACATCGTTTGAGATCTCCTTGATCCCACTCTTCTACTCGTCTCACCAGGGCTCCCTAAGGCCTCCGTCTCACATGTCCGAACCAACGCAAGCGGTTTTCCCTTAGGTTGCTTGCAATGTATGCGACACCAACTATCCTGTAGATGACTTTATTTCTGATTATATCCCTTAAGAGTGTTCCCGCACAACCATATCATCATCTACATCTCCGTGCGTTCTTGTACCGTTGTTTAGAATGTGCTCCTTATTATAAGCCCAACATTTTGTACCGTTGAGCAACACTGATCTTATGGCAGTCCTATGGCAGTCGTCTTGTAATTTTATTGTCTTTCATTTTCATAACATTTTTTTTTGTTTTTATGGAAAATGTCACTAACTTGAAAGAAAAAAGGTGAACGTTTCAATCACTATATAATGCACGTAATTACATAAAAAATTTCAAAGGCTACCAACTTTATTATTGTCCGTTTATACTAATCTAAAACATTACTATATTACATATCTACAAGACATGCGGTTAAAAAAAACTCATAAATTAGACATAAACTTTCATTACTCATATATTTATGCATCACCAAATTGATTTATAATTAAACTAATTCTTAAATAATACATAGTTTAGAATTGTTACATATTATATTTATTATCTCCCATCAGTATTCTTATCTTTTGGTATAATCAAATGCTCGGGTAAAATCTAGTATAGAGTAGGAAAAAATAAATCGGTTAATATTTACTTTCCTCACAAGAAGTTCCCTTACAAATACAATAGAAGGCCGATAAAGGTTTATTTAAGAAAATAAAACCTATGATACTCTTTTTGGGTTTTTTATCCTACCTTCAAAAAGATGATAGTAGTGTGTGACTCACATCACAAGAAGAATTTTCAATGTTCCTATTTGTGAGGGTAAAATTAAAAACACACAATAATGTGGATATGCCTTCGTTTTTACCTATTCTACTTGGAAATTGGTAGGAAATGCCTTTTCCTGGTATAGCAAAGCAATAAAAAATATACATATATTAACACTTTATTCATATTTATTGTTGTTCACACTGTTCTATGCAGTAGCACAGCACAGAGAAGAGAGTCCATACTCCCATAGTCCCATATAACTACAAGTGAAGCATTTGTTGCCATCAAGAGAAAATTATAAAGCTTCAGGTACATATACTGGAATGCTAAATCATTTTAAGGACACGTCAATTGGATATTTGAAAACATCATGTAAATAGGAACACTTTACCCACCTTTTATCTTGTCTGCTGTCAGGGCATTGAATGAGGACTGGACAAAATTTTGCAAGTAATGGGGCTGTGCAAACACTTTGACCTGTATAAAAGAAGAAAAATGGTTTCTTTATTATTTAGTAGTGAAACTTAGATTAATTTCCATTCATAATAGTTACAAATAACTACTCTTACAGTCTTACGCCTTTTCATTTCCAGATATATCACTTGGTCTCTATATGCATAGCAGAGAGCAAGTACAGAAAAATCAAAAGAAAATCCCATCCCAGCAATCTTCCACAGCTCCACCCAAAAGAAGTGTTTTACACACATTCATTGGACCAAATAAAAGGTACCAAATCAATTGAGTATGAAATTTTACAAGTAAAGCCCTACAGAAAAGAGCCATATGCTATTACGCTGTATCAGCCATCACCGAACACAGATATAATACAAGCTCAGTAACAATTGTGCTATTCAGGGGAAAAAATTAAAAATAAATAAATAAAACAAAGTTCTTTTGAAAAAATATGAAGTTTGGTGACCAAAACTCCAAACTTTTGAAACATCAAGAATACATCAAAGCCTCTTAGGAAGCACCAGCTTTAAACAGCCTAGGCAAGCAATACATTGAAGTAATCACCATCAAAACAGCTGTTCAATGAAGTCACAGGTTCCTTGATACAATGATACATGCACACGCCTTGAGTATAACAGAAAAGGAAGGGGAGAAGATTTAGAGCCAGAAAGAGAAGTCTTTCAGAAGAATGAAATAAAGATTGTTAAATACTAAAAATCTTTTAAGAAGAAAAAATAACCTTCGATACAGCTAATTGTCTTCTTGGTTACTAGTTAGTGTAATTTAAAAGGCAAAGAGGTCCACTAGCTTAGAAACCCAACTTCGCATCAAATCAAATGCATAAATACAATTATATAGGCAATTAGGCATCTTTCAAAAAATTACCTTATATTCATTATATTTGATAGACAACTAAGCTTAGGACCATCTTCTCTTCAACTTAAATAGATAATGAACATTAAAAATCAGTTCTAATCACTAAAATAAGTCTCAGTGAGTTTCAATCAATAAAACTTAGTAACTTCATATATCATATGCATCATTGAGTCAGTAAAGATAAGCTTTAGTCGATTGAAAATAGTGAACACCAATTTTTATCAATAGATGAAAAAAAAAAACAAAAAAAAATGTTTTTGCAGTCTTTCCTTCTTCAGCTATCGGTAATTACTTTCCCATTTTTTATAACGATTTTCAATAATAAGCCCATGGATGTTCTCTAGCAGGGCATAGACCTTCACAAAGCTTTTGGTTGTATGGAGTAATAACCGAAAGGCTTCCACTCCAAATCCACATATGTCCACATCAGATAACCAACACATTTCACATTATATATATAAAGGGCACATCAATTGTCACAAAAGTATTGACTCCACTGGTCTTAGGAAATGATTCACGAGTTGATGAAGATCAAACCCGCAACAACAATATCCTAGAGCTATGCAATCTTAGCTTAATCTTTAATGAAATCTGAAGATCTGAAATCAAATCGTGTTTACAACTCTACATCACAACACTATGTAGCTTCCCCATAAGCATGAGAACTAATAAGTATCTGTCAACATCAAACAAACAACACATTTCACACTACATATATATAGGGCACATCAACTGTCACAAAAGTATTTATTCCGCCGGTCTTAGGAACCGATTCACAAGTTGATGAAGATCAAACCCAACCAACAACATCCTAGGGATACGCAATGTTATCTTAATCATCTTCCAAGATCTGAAATCAAATCATACCTACATCACATTCCTATATAGCTTCCTACAAGGGCGAGTAAGTGTCCGATCCCACTGTTATTAATGACATCCAAGTCTATTCGGACGATAGCGACACCCCAAATTGTTGTTGACAATTCCAATTGTTTGATCAATAAGTCATCAAATCAACGCAATCACAGACATCAAATACCACTGTTAGATACTATGCATTCATCTTCATGATACCAAATTTACGTTCGCTATTATATCAGACAACATTCATAAAACAAACAACAATTTATTAACAAAACCAGCTAAAATCAATACAAAATTCACATGTAAATAGATCCGAAAATTAAATGTCGTTACTAAGATCAAACAAAGCTTCATGAATAAAGAACCCATAATTCACAATAAAATTGATCAAATCTAAACAATCAGAATTACGCAAATGAAAAATAAAAATTGAAAGGAAAAAACACGTAAAATCGAATGTAAGAGACCTTCTTACGAAGACCAGAAGTTCCTGGTTTTTGGCCATCATAAGGCTTGGTTTCGATTCGAGAAACGTTAAACGTCGCCATTTTTCTTTGAATAGACTTGAATTTTCGCTGTGAAAGATGAAAAGGTTAGAGAGAGAAAGTGCGAGAGAAGAAGAATAAGAAGAGGAGAGAGGAAGATGCGTAAACGTAAACTTACGATTATGTGAACTGCAGGTGTCAAGTGAAAAGTGTTAGAATTATTTATTATATAAATATTAAATGTGGCCTATGTGTCTTAGGTTTAATTCTAAAAGGACTAAGTCTATATTATATTATTAGATTTTAATATAAAAGGTGACACCGTGATGAACCGGTTTCAATTAATGACTTTAAAATCCGGGAGTATTGGTGCTCCCTCATCCCTTGCCTAATAATGCTAGTATGTGTTTAATCTCTACATACATATAAATATGATATTAAGAGTGCTTACTTGAAAAGATACTTATGAAGGGTTACAACCTTTCATGAGTTTGCATTTATATCTATAAATATGTATGAATGTTTGTATGGAGGTAATAATTACAACACATCAATAATATTTACATAAAAAGTTCTATTCATCGAGAACCGCATTAGAGGAAGGCTAAAGGGACGAAAATCATTTGTTATCTTTCGATTATTTATCATCATCATGGATCAAGGTTAGTCATAATTGTTGGTTAAATCATGTTTAGTAGATCCTGTTGAATTGAATTTCATTAAGAACTCATCCGCCGATCTTACATTTGGTATCAGAGCGGGTTACGAACTATCATGATTTACTAATTTTGTAATTATTGATTTCATGTATGCGAAAGTTATATTTGATTTTTTCTGTTGGTGAAGTTAATAAGTATGCGTTTTCGGTAAACATTAAATACTACTTCTGCCTTACTATTGCAGTTTCCCGAAAAATTAGTTTGTTACCATGTACAGAGAAATTATTGGTAAATACTTCCATAAAAGACAAAATAGTGTCGTTTTGGTTTGATTATTATGATATTTGACTTTTATTTGATCATGAATGATTATGCAATTATGCATACAGTATAGCATTTGACTTCTTTTTTAGACTTTTGTTGTACATGGCTTATTGATTTCCATGATGTTTGGACTTTATTTGATCAGTTATCATGAGAACTGTTTGATGGAGAACTTGTTTACGGTTTTGAGTTATATAATCTTCATATATTCATATGCATGATTTACATTAATAGTAAATATTTAGCGGTTATGGTGAATTAATTGTACTTGTTTGTTTGTTATCCTTTCCTTTTGTTATGCCTTAATCAATAATATGACGGTACGTGCATGAAATTTATGCAATTCAATATGCAATTCATATGTTGTACACATACAAAACGACCAAATAGGCGACGGTTTTTGCGACGGAATAAAATTCCGTCGCATACTTAGTTTTGCGACGGAATATTTCCCTCGCAATTTTGCGACGGAATACCATGTATTGCGACGGAATTATTTCCGTCGCAAAATTTGCGACGGATTTCCTAGTTTTTGCAACGGATATTTCCGTCGCAAAAAAGTGACAAAAACAATCAAAGGGTAGTCTGTTGTTGCGACGGAATTTTTGTTGTTTGCGACGGAATATCCGTCGCAAATTTGCGACGGAAATTTTTCCGCCGCAAATTCCGTCGCAAATCCCTCGAATAAATTACAGAACAAAACACCAGTTTTACTTCAACAAATTAATTTCGCAAAATCACACTCCTTCTTCGCCTTATAACCTTTCTCTCTCTAACAAATTAACACACTCCTTTCTCTCATCTCCTTCTTTTCGGCGGCCTTCCCCCTTCTTCCGGGGTCTCCTTGTTGTCGTTTTTTTTTTTTTTTTTCCATCGTGTTTTTTTTTTTCGGGGTGTTAGGGCAACAATTCCGGCGTCTTCTTTTCCGGCGGTCTTACGGTAATTTCGAAACTAATTGCAATCGTTTTAGGGTTTCGTTTTAGTAAATATACTAATTCAGTTTTTGTTGCCTTCGTCAGTCCTTCTTCTGTCGTCGTCAGTCCTCGTGCCGCCTTCTTCTGGTTTTTCGCCCGCGGTTTGGTCGACGGTCGTCCTCTAGGGGTCTAGGTATGAGATCTGAAAATCTGATTTTTTTTTCCTTTTTTAATTTAGTTAAATTAAAATTTTTTTTTCAATTCATATTATCATATTATCATTTTTTTTTTTTCAATTCATATTATCATATTAAAATCTGATTTCAATCATATTATCATTTTTTTTTCAATTCAATTATCATTTTTTATTCAATTTCATATTATCATTTATATTGATTTCAATCAGATTTTTTTTACTTATATTGACTAATTGACTAATGATTGATGTTAATATGTTATCATGTTATTAATCTGATTTAAACTCATTCGAGTCTATGTTTTGAATCAGATTGTGATAGAGGATTTCTTTAATTAATATTAGACCTTGAGTATGTACTTTATTTTAATATTTCGTTCTAGCATTAAAGCTTGAAGGATCGCTCTAATTGTTCTCACAATGGTAAGGATGATTAATATAGTGTTGTATCATTATTAGTGGGTAAAAAAAGATAATTGAGTCAATAAGCAATTATAGGGAAATAGGACATTGGCTATTTCAGATTCAATAATAATAATATAGTAATAATCAAAGACATTATTATTAAAATGACAAATATATATATTCCTTAAGATTAACAATAATATTCTTCTTATAATTATTGAATATGTTTTTGACGACGAAAAATTATTGTACGCTTACTAGCAGTATTCAAATTGACTAGATTTTTACAATGACTAAATTACAACAATATAAGGTTGTTGTGTGAATAAAAGGAGAATAAGAATATGCAACTTTGTTAACTTTGGATGGCTTATTGGTTAATTTAGCTTCGAAGTAGTCAATGTAATTAATCAACTTATTACGAGGACAAATCACCTTACTTGGGGGTTTTGCTTCTCCCTTTACACAAGAAAATAACAAAGCATAATCAATTAAAGTTGTAAAGATATTCAAAGCCATCATTTGAAGATATGTGACTGCCAAACATATGTATGTTAGAGTCTTTAAATAGACACCACATATGATATGTGACTGCCAAACATATACTACATTAATTGAATCCAATAGTTTAGTAAGAAAATTTATGATAAAGCGGCATAAAGTTGTAAGAAAATACTCACTCGATAGGATCCTATAACTTAGGGAAAATGCTGAATGTATTAATTATGCTGAATTTATAAGTCTTCATGTATTTCTTATATATCCCCTTATATTAATTATTGTTTTTGTTGAATGTTTTAGTACCTTTCAGTTAGATTGTTGTATTAGTACTTGATTCTTAACGAAGTTGGTTTATTTGCCAATAATGAAGAAGTGATATATATATAATGAGAAGTCATATTTATATTTGCCATTTAACTAAATAATTATATGCGTGACTTTGTAGAAGTTTTCACTATGAAAAGAAGGGAACGTAGTTGGAGTATTGTAGGAAGGTCGATCTTCTATGAACCCTGCTTTTAAGGAAGGAGTTGAGGAATTCCTTCAATATTGTAAACATCATCCGCAACAACTGACCCAAATGAATTAGGTGTCCTGTGTGTAAATGCAAGAACAAACGCACTCTATGATCCGACACAGTAAAGTATCATTGTATGCCAAGGGGTTTACACCGGATTATTATGAGTCATTGTCATGGGGAGGGTTACCTGAGTCCTCCGACCGGCAATCCAATGACTATCGCGAAATGGTTATGGATGCTTTTGGACATAACCAAGACCAATCGGGTACCCAATCAGGGAACCTAACCCCGAGGCCAAGCAGTTCTATGATATGCTAAAGGCTTCTGAACAACCTTGGGTTGAAGGGAGTTCAATGTCTAGATTAGAGATGGCCTCTAAAATAACTAGTATTAAATCCGAGTTCAATATGCCCCAACGGGGTGTAGATGCCATTGTGTCTTTGTTTAGTGATTCTTCTCCTAAGAACACCTATATAGGGAGACATTCTACGAGGTAAAGAAAATTTTTCAAGGGTTGGAGATGCCTGCTAAGAAGATTGATGCATGCCCGAAAGGTTTGTATGTTGTTTTGGAAGGTGATCTCACTTTTCTAAGTGTACTGTTTGCGGCAGCGACCGTTAAAGAAACTTCGAAAGGGAATGACGTTCCTCATAATGTTCTCATTCATCTTCCGATCAGTCCTAGGCTACAAAGAATGTTTGCCACCAAGGACCATTGCGGAGGAATGTCATGGCATGCAAAAAATCCTCGGTTGCAAGGTACAATGGCCCACCCTAGCGACACTGAAGCGTGGAAAGGTTGGATAGTTGCTCACAGGAGTTTGCGTTTGAACCTCGTAATGTTAGGCTCGGTTTGTACGGATGGTTTGATCCTCATGGGAAGTTTGGGGGTAACTATTCTTGTTGGCCAGTCATATTGACCCCATATAACTTGCCCCCATCGATGTGTATGAAAAGAGAATTCATGTTCCTATCATTGATTATTCCCGGTCCCAACAACCCCAAAGGAAACCTAGATGTTTACATGCAACCACTAATAGAAGAGTTCAAACAGTTGTGGGAAGTTGGTGTTACTACTTACGACATTTCAAGTAAACAAAATTTCAATCTTCGAGCTGCCATCTTATGGACTATTGGTGACTTTCCCGCTTATGGTATGATGTCTGGTTGGTCTACACAGGTTTTAAAGCTGTCCCTATTGCATGGAGAAAAGCAAATCATTCTGGTTAAAAAAGTGGCAAGTGTCTTGGTTTGACTGCCATAGGCAATTCCTTCACCGGATCACCCGTTCAGAACAGCAAGACAGCTTTTTGTAAGAACAAGTTCAGAAAGGTGATCCTCCCCATATCATGTCAGGAGATGAACTATGGGAATGTGTGAAGACCTCCTACGCACTGATGGGCCCAGAGCACTTAATTCTGTGAAAAAGGCTAAATCGGTTGGACAAAGAGGAGCATTTTTTGGGACCTGCCCTATTGGAAGCATCTTATCCTTCGCCATAACTTAGACGTGATGCACTTGAGAAGAACTTTTTTGATCAACTCATCCACATATTATGATGTCAAAAACCAAACTTGTGATACACCCGCGGCTAGACTCGACATCGAGGCTGTTTTAAACGTCCCGAGCTACATCTACAGCGGATGACAGAGGGAAAGATTCAGCCGAGTGCACCATCACTCTTGATAGAATCAAAGAAAGGTTCTGTTTGAGTGGGTTAAGCATTTGCGTTTTCCTGATGGCTATGTCTCCAATTTGAGGAGATGTGTTGATTTGAAAAGTTGTAAACTAACTGGAATGAAGAGTCATGATTGTCATGTTTTCATGGAAAGGTTGTTGCCTCTTGCTTAAAAGAATTCTCCCTACCCATGTATGGAATGCTATCAGAGATAAGCCAATTTTTCCGAGATCTTTGTTGTTACACAATCAAAGTCACTGACATGAACGATTGGAGAAACATTGCAGAGATCATTTGCAAGCTTGAAAAGATTTTCCCCCCTTCGTTCTTCAACTCTATGGAGCATTGCCGATACACTGCCTTATGAGGCAAAGTGTGTGGACCTGTTCAATACCGATGGATGTATCCATTCGAAAGGTAAGTAGTTGTTAATGTGCAAAATTTCATAAAGTTTTTTCCTAAGCTGTATAAGCCGCTACGAATACTAAACCTGTGTTGATGCTTTTTAAAAACCATAGGTTCTCTGATCATTTAAAAAGAAAGATTGGTAACAAAGCTCGTGTCGAAGGTTCAATATGCAATGCTTACCTAATTGAAGAGGTAGCAAACTTCTGCTCCCATTACTTGACCCCAATTCGACACAAAAGCAAGAGATCTTGGTCGAAATGTCACCCTGATTATGAGGATGACGTAGACAACAACGAGTCCCGGAATTGTTTAGAGTTGATAGGGGTCGCGTAACTACTCAAGGGAAAGCAAGATTTCTAGATGAGAAGAACTCCTATCGCGCATTATTTTGTGTTATCTAACGCGGCATTTTAGGAGACTATGAAAGGTAACCCCAGTTCTACTAAAACTTAGCGTGTGGAACATGTAAAATATGTAGCTTATCACATGTTTAACCCAAACTCATGCCATTTTCTAGGAAGTTGAGGACTATATGAAAACATTCATCCAGCTTTGCTTGCAGAAGAAGTTCATGTTAAATTTGAAGGTGAATTCCCAAATTGGTTGCGTATGAAGGTAAAAGAGTAAACAAACAATTTGAATAGGTTCATGATATCCCTTTTGTATCTATTAGCAGCTGTAATGGTCCGAAACATTGACAGGTCCATGAGGAGAAACCAATTCTGATGTCGTACAAGCGTTGGCTATGGGCCCTTCCAAGCGGGTTCGCACTTTTAGTCAAATTGTAGGTGTGCTTCAACTTCCATACATTAAGTACGGCAGTCACAAATCAACCATGAATTACGGTGTTGTGTTTCGGGTGAAGATGGTACTGAGTTATTATGGAATTTTTAGAGGATATCATAGAACTTGTGTACACCGGCGTCAAAAAAGAATACAGACTAGTTATTTAAGTTGTCATGGTTTGATTGTGTCGGGGTATGAACGTACATCAGCGCTACAGCTCGTCGAAGTCAATCACACTAAGAATACCACCAATATGATCCATTTGTGTATCTTACCAAGTTACCCAAGTTTACTACCATCTTATCCAAGCCGTAAACGGGATCGAATTCAGTGGTGGGCAGTGTTCAAAACACACGCTAGGTCGGTGGTTATGCTCCAGTTGACATGAAGAGTTTTTAGCACCAGAACCTTCAACCCTATGTCCACCGATGAGATTCCGGACTATACTATTAGTGATGATTTTGTTTGTCTCAGAATCCGAGGACGATGAAATAATGTCTGATGATGAGGACGATGAACCTGAACTGACGTCTAGCAATTCTGAAGAGATGAAGATGAGGACAACATTGCATTTCTAGATGACAGTAGTGATGGATTTAGTAGTGATCATAGTTGTGATTAGCGTGTTGTGGTCTTGTTTCCAAGTGTTAATGGATAAACATTGTTGCTTAATACATTGGTAATATATTATTTGGTCTTCCATTTTCTCACTTGTATTAATTGTTAAATTGTTGCTCGCTTTGTTTATAGATTATAAATTCCCATATATGTCTTGCTTAAGTATTATTCTAACCTTTTTCCCTTAACCTTATTATTTTCTTTGTTTTTATGGTGTTTTGTACTTAATTCAATTTCAATCACCAAATTTCATGTGAATCTACTATTGGTCTTGTATGTTTCAGGTACTCTAGGAAGGAAAGAACAAGGTAAAAGAGCCGCTTCTGGCTCGCAGCAGCAAACAACGGCAGGAGCAGCCTCCATCACCATCAGACATGGATTACAAGTGCAGCCCAGTGCTCGACAAGCTGAGAATGCTGCTGCTTCCTTTGATGAGTCCGGGAAGCTTGTGTTGGACCGTATGACTTTGTGGTATAATTTTCCTTCATGCAAATTTTCATCTTGTTAGCTTTTTAAATACGTTAATTTGCGACAAAAACTTGGGGCATAACTTGCTTGCTTTGTGATCAGGTTTGATGACCCCAACGTGAAGAGGGAGATCAAGGATATACTCCAAGCTCATTACCATGCTCCTTGGAGACTTATAACGAAGTGATGATGTTACCAAGAACATGTGGAACCTGTTTACGGTATGTTATTATAACGAAGTTGATGATGTTACCAGAGACATTTAACTTTTTTTGGATTATGATTTAAGTGATATCAAATTTAGCAGGTTTGATGATGATATGATAAATACAATTAAGTACTTTTGTTGCTGAATTTCGATACCATTAGAAGATATTTTGTATGATGCATTAATTATTAAAGTTTGACGTTATGCCGAAAAGATGCACTTGGGCTGCTGAGTTTGACCTCAAGTTAGACATGATTCCAATCTAGGGTTGAAATCATTGCGTGACATGTTCTACAACTCACGCACAATGCTGGTAAACATTACCAAA
This sequence comes from Suaeda aralocaspica, assembly GCA_016808085.1. NCBI lineage: Eukaryota > Viridiplantae > Streptophyta > Magnoliopsida > Caryophyllales > Amaranthaceae > Suaeda > Suaeda aralocaspica. Next base: position 2,059,131 of record PYUH01000373.1, on the reverse strand, counting down.
GTGGGTGAGTGAACCGTTACAAAAAGCGCAGATGTGATATCGGGTTGATGAAACGTTCAAGAAAAGATCGGCACAAACAAGAAGAACAGAAGGGGTGGTTCAATGGAAATGCCATTGAACCTACCCACTATCAGGTCTTCTTCAGCAGTGCAGCATGCTAGAAGATGGTTACTTCTTCTATGTGTCATTACATTTTCTACCATTTGATAATCTATCTTCTATTCTTTAATTTATACTATTTGGTTTTCATTATCATTTACAGGCGAAGGAGAATGAAGGAAAGCTCCCATCCCCAGTTGATCTGCTCCTCCGTACGCATTTCAAGGATGTCCCGGGAAAAGGAAAGGTCCTGCGAACCACACAGCAAAGCAAATTGCAGTAAGTTTTAACACTTGTAATTATGCCTTTTAAGGATGTTTAGAGAATTTATAGGTTTAAATGAAGAGATATGTGAAAATGGGCACATTTCGCCCATTTCGAGGCCAATTTGAACCTAAAACACATGTAAAGGGTAGTTTGGTATAATGTAGACTTTGTAACCACTTGTAGTTATTCCTTTTAAGGATGTTTAGCTTATTTATAGTTTGAAATGAAGAGATATGTGAAAAATGGGCACTTTTGACCCATTTCGGGCCATTTCGGGCCAATTTGAACCTAAAACACATGTAAAGGGTTACTTTGGTATAATTAACACTTTGTAACACTTGTAGTTATTCCTTTTAGGATGTTTAGCTATTTATAGGTTGAAATGAAGAGATATGTGAAAAATGGGCACATTTTGACCCATTTCGGGCCATTTCGACCCAATTTGAACCTAAAACACATGTAAAGGGTAGTTTGGTATAATGTACTTTGTAACACTTGTAGTTATTCCTTTTAAGGATGTTAGCTTATTATAGGTTGAAATGAAGATTATGTGAAAAATGGGCACATTTTTACCCATTTCGGGCCATTTCGGGCCAATTTGAACCTAAAACACATGTAAGGGTACTTTGGTTAATGTAAACTTGTAACACTTGTAGTTATTCCTTTTAAGGATGTTTAGCTTATTTATAGGTTGAAATGAAGAGATATGTGAAAAATGGCACATTTTTACCCATTTCGGGCCATTTCGACCCAATTTGAACCTAAAAACACTGTAAAGGGTACTTGTGTTATAATGTAGACTTTGTAACACTTGTAGTTAGCCTTTAAGGATTTTTAGCTTATTTATAGGTTAAATGAAGAGATATGTGAAAAATGGGCACATTTTTACCCATTTCGGGCCATTTCGACCCAATTTGAACCTAAACACATGTAAAGGGTACTTTGGTAATGTAGACTTTGTAACACTTGTAGTTATGCCTTTAGGATGTTTTATTGAATTTATAGTGTAACCAAAATTTTGCCTTTAGACTATATGACAATTATGCCTAATTTAATTTTAATGTGTTTTGTAGGAGACCTACCAGAAGAACTTGAGGAAACAAGCAGTGACGGGAGTCAGAGAACGCCCGATGAGTTATATTGGGAGGCATCTGGTGTGTCGTGAGCAAGAAAGGTCGCGTGAAGGGTCTTGGTAGTGGTGCGACCTGTTTAAGCTCTTCAAGCTCTTCGAGAAGATCTGGATCGAAGCAATACACGCCATCTGTGCTTCTCAAATGAAAGAACATTTAGAGAAACATGTGGAGAAGGTGCGGAGGAGTGCGGGCTGAGGTTGAGGAGAAGGTGCGAGCACCGAGATTGAGGAGAAGATGCGCGCCGAGTTGAGGCAATGCAGAGGACACAGAAGGAGTTTATGGACAGTGATGAGTCGATTCGGTAGCGACACTCTGTTCACCTTTCCAAATTCAGCGTCGGGACTCAACAGACGACGACGCCAAGCGGCGCCGGGCAAGGGATGCAGCTGTAGATGATATCTTGTTCCATATAACATACTTAGCTCCTTATTATCATTGTTAAACTTTAAAACTATGAAACTATTTAGGCGGATATACTTGTAGGCATATGTTACATTTGAAATATATAATTCTTGGAAAATATAAATTGTCCTTATTTGATTAGAATACATAACGCGTCAGGTCGTACAGGTTCACAGGCACAATCAAATAACAATCAAAACATTAAAATCCGTCAGTTTTTTACGACGAATATACCGTTTCGACGGATTTTTCCGTCGCAAAATTTGCGAGGGAATATTGCGAGGGAAATTCCGTCACAAAATTTGCGAGGAATTTGCGACGGAAATTCCCTCGCAAACTTTGCGACGGACTTTTGCGAGGGAAATTCCGTCGCAAATTGTGCGAGGGAATTTGTCGACGGAATTTCCCTCGCAAATTTCCGACGGAATTTCCGTCGCAAAAAAAAGACCTTGCGACGGAAATTCCGTCGCAATTTTGCGACGAAAATTCGTCGCAAATGAAACGTTATTTCCGTCGCAAAAGTTTGCGACGGAAATTCCGTCGCAAAGATGGAAGTTTGCGACAAAAAAAATACCGACGACCATTAGCGACGAAATTCCGTCGCAAACTACATTTGGCGACGGATTAACGTTTTTGCGACGGAATAATTCCTCGCAAAATTGAGGTTTTCTCGTAGTGGTACCATTATAGGTGTATTTATTATGATTGTGTCCAAATTATAATGCAATTCATATGTATAATATACAAGGGTTATGTTAGATACATAATAATAGTTTGGTCTTTTATCTATGAAAGATCATTATTTAATGTCTTATTTAGGATACAATAACCTGTTGTCACCAAAGTGCCTAGTTATATGTTATTTGTTATTTAGGCATTTAAATAACATTAAATGTTTTAATTTCAATTGACATGATTATAGAGATGCTATAATTGACATGATACTTTTATGATTGTCAATTGATTTTATTAACTATGTTCTAGGAGATCACCCAAGGTGGATTATTGAATATGGTTAATAATTGTAGGATTAGAAATTAATACTTGTTAAATGTGTGTCTATCCAAAGATAACATGCTTATTTTGCATATTTATTTAGTCTAATTATCAAAGTTTATAATTTTAGTATCAATGATATTCCATGTATTTAAGTGTTGCCCAAAGGTTACTTAGATGCATGTATTATGAATTTTTCAAGACACTAATAGTTGAGTAGTATTATTTTTTTGCAGCTTCATCTAGTTTATCATCATTGCAAACTCTGTTATGAAATTCAATGGGCTAAATTATGATGATTGGTCTGAACAAATCCGGTTCACACTGGGTATAATGTCTTTGGACCTTCAATTCAAATGGATGAGAAGCCCCCAGCCATTACAGACAAAAGCTCCGATGCATAAAAGTCTCTTTATGAGGCATGGGAGCGATCTAATCGGCTGAGTTTGAACCTTATGAGAATGACGATGGCTGAAAGTATTAAGCCATCGATGCCAAAGACAGAGATGCAAAGGAATTCATGCAACAAATTAAGGAGTGTTCTCAATCGGATTTGGCTGATACGTCAATTGTAGGCAGCCTAATGAGTCAGTTGACTACAAAGAAGTTTGACTGGTCTCAGCCTATCCATGATCATGTAACTCACATGTCTAACCTGGCAGCAAAGTTAAAGAGCATGGAAATGGATGTATGACACATTCTTGGTCCATTTCATCATGAACTCTCTACCTCCCGAGTTTGGCCAGTTCCAGGTGAACTATAACACCATTAAGGATAAGTGGAACTTTCAGATTGAAGGCCATGTGGTTCAAGAGGAGGGTAGATTAAAGAGATGAAAGATCAAGCTGTTCATTTTCGTATCTCATGATGATGCCAGCAGCAGCAAGCTAAACCAGGTAAAGGGCAAGAACAAGGACAAAACTTTCGTGAAAGGGCCGGAAGGCAAAATTCGAAGGAGAAGAAGTGTTTCTTTGGCAAGAAATCGGGGCACTTCAAGAAGGACTGCCCGAAAAGGAGGCGTGGTTCGAGAAGAAAGTATGCATTAATAGTTATGTTTCCTTTGAATCGAATCTTATAGAAGTGCCTAACAATACTTGGTGGTTAGATTCTGGTTCTACTATCATGTGTCTTGTATAAACAGGGATTCAGTAACGATCCACCCATAAGAGGAACTGAGCAATACCTGTTTCATGGGAATAGGATGAGGCACGTATTCAAGGGATTGGAACTTATAGTTGATCTTAAGTACTGGTTGTAAATTAGATCTTGAAAGTATTGTCTTTTATGTTCCTGATTGTGCTGAAATCTTGTTTCTGTTAGTAAATTGGACATATTAGGATTTAATGTTAAGTTTGACAGTGGTGGATTTTCATTATATGACATAAACTATTTGTATGGTGTTGTGGTACTTTGACTGATTCACTTTATAAGTTTGATATTGATAGTAGATTCTCGAATCCTTATTTAATGTTAATAATCAAGGCATTAACGTAGTGCATGTAGATAATTCGCTTTCTTGTGGATCAAAGATTAGGTCACATTTCCAAAGAAAGGTAATGAGGTTGGTAAAGAATGACATACTTCCTCATTGGATTTTAGTGATCTAGATGTGTGTGTAGATGTGCATAAAAGGAAAGCAACTAAACACATAGTAAAGAAACCAGCCATGAGAAGTACTCAACTTCTTGAGTTGATTCACACCGACATTGTGTCCATTTGATGTTCCTTCTTGGAATGGAGAAAAATATTTCATCACCTTTATTGATGATTACTCACGATATGGATATCTATATCTACTGCATGAGAAGTCTCAATCGGTAAATGTCCTAGAGTTGTTCATTATGAGGTTGAAAGGCAGTTAGATAGAAAAGTAAAGGTAATAAGATCTGATAGAGGTGGTGAATACTATGGAAAGTTTAATGAAAGGACAATGTCCAGGTCCATTTGCAAAATTCCTTGAAAGTAGAGGCATTTGTGCACAGTATACTATTGCCCAATCAACCTCAGCAGAAGGGCTTGGTCTGAGAGGAGGAATCGTACTTTAATGGAAATGGTTAGGAGCATGGTAAATAATTGTTCTTTACCTATTCATTATGGTATATGCGTTAAAGACTGCAGCGTATTTACTTGATCGGTTCCAGTGGCGGTTCCTAAGACTCCTTATGAACTGTGACGGGTAGGAAACCTAGTTTAAGGCATATACGTGTTTGGGTTTGTCAAGCAGAAGTAAGGTTGTATAATCCAAATGAAAGAAACTTGATCCAAGGACAATAAGTGGATCTTTCATTGGCTATCCCGAAAAGTCCAAGGGGTACATATTTTATTGTCCTAACCATAGTACGAGAATCGTAGAGACGGCAATGCTAGGTTCATTGAAAATGGTCAAACTAGTGGAGGGTTGAACCACGAAATGTGGACATACGAGAGATTCGGTTGAAAGTGATTCACCGCCTGATATTTCTCTAAAGCTGTTGTGCCAATTGTTGCATCATATTCTAATGACACAATGGAACAACATAATGATGTCCAAAACCCACAAAATAAATACGCAAGATGAACCTGTCACTATTCAAGAGAGAACGATGAATCACGTGAGCCTTTAAGGAGGTCAATAAGAGAAAGGGACCTGCTATTTCAAATGATTAGGTTTATCAGTTGAAAATGAATGTGACTTACCTTAATAAGACCCGATATCATTCAAAAGGCCATGGAAAGTAACAATTCTGATAAATGATTAATTGCCATGAAGGAGGAAATGAAGTCTATGTGTGATATAATGTTTGGGATCTAGTAGAGTTACCTATGGGTTGTAAGACAGTTGGGTCTAAATGGGTTTTCAAGACCAAACGAGTTCTAAAGGTAACATTGAACGATTTAAGGCCAGACTTGTTGCTAAAGGTTTCACTCAAAAGGATGGTATTGACTACAAGGAGACCTTTTCTCCTGTGTCAAAGAAGGATTCCTTAAGAATTGTTTTAGCTTTGGTGCTCATTGATCTTGACTACACCAAATGATGTAAAGACTGCCTTTTGAATGGTGAATTAGAGGAGGAAGTGTATATGGACCAACCTAAAGGATTTTTTGCCCAGGAAAGGAACACATGGTGTGTAGTTGAGGAATTCAATATATGGACTAAAACAAGCTTCCAGACATGGTATTTAAAGTTCAACAGCACTATCACATCTTATGGATTTGTGGAAGTAATTTTGATAAATGTATCTATATTAAAATCATGGGAGCAAGTTTGTGATTTTAGTCTTATATGTTGATGACATTTTGGCTTGCTGCAAATGACATGGGTTTGTTACATGATATAAAGAACTATCTCTCTAAAAACTTTGAAATGAAAGACATGGGTGAGGCTTCCTATGTGATTGGAATAGAAATATATCGAAATCGATCAAAAGGATGGTTAGGAATGTCTCAGAAAGGTTATATTAATAAGATTTTGGAGAGATATCGAATGGAAAAATGCTCCGCAGGTTTGGTTCCAATTCAGAAAGGAGATAAGTTCAGTAAAATGCAATGTCCGAAAAATGAATTGGAACGTAGGGAGATGGAAAGAATTCCATATGCTTCAGTGGTTGGAAGTTTGAATTATGTTCAGACTTGTACTCCACCCGATATTAGCTTTGCTGTTGGAATGCTGGGTCGGTATCAAAGTAATCCTGGATTGGATCACTGGAAAGCTGCAAAGAAGGTTCTTAGGTACTTGCAAGGCACCAAAGAGCTCATGCTTACGTATAGAAGATCTGATCATCTAGAAGTCATTGGATATTCAGATTCAGATTATGGTGGATGTGTTGATAGTAGGAAGTCTACTTTTGGATATCTGTTTCTATTAGCCGAAGGAGCAGTATCTTGGAAGAGTGCAAAGCAATCTGTCCTTGCTACTTCTACCATGGAAGCTGAATTCGTGGCATGCTTTGAGGCTACGAATCATGCATTATGGATGCGGAATTTTATCTCAGGACTTGGTATTGTTGATAGCATAGAGAGACCATTGAGAATTTATTGTGATAATTCCGCAGCCGTCTTCTTCTCAAAAAATGACAAGTATTCTAAGAGTACTAAGCACATGGAGATGAAGTTTTTGTCAGTTAAAGAGGAAGTGCAGAAACGTAGAGTGTTTTTTGAGCATATTGGAACGGACATGATGATAGCAGATCCGTTGACGAAAGGTCTTCCACCCAAGGTGTTCATTGGCCATGTAGAACGTATGGGTGTAGTAGATAAAGCCTTGCAATTTTAATAAGGTTGCTCATTATGTAAATGACATTTAGAATTCGCTAATAGTTGTTGTTTTTCTGCTTTAAATATTGTGTTATCATTATTATTGATGTATACATTTATTGATATTAGATAACATATAATGGATCTTGACTTATGAAATTTAAGGTTTGAGTTGAATTATAATTGGTTTGTGATACATGGAAGGGATCGTGTCGCTCAATGACATGTGACCGCCATGATCCGATCAATTCTAATTTAATTAAAGTTTAATAAACTTAATCAAAGTGCGCATCTATAGTTTCATTGAGCCATCAAGAAGACACAAAGGCCAAGTGGGAGATTGTTAGAATTATTTATTATATAAATATTAAATGTGGCCTATGTGTCTTAGGTTTAATTCTAAAAGGACTAAGTCTATATTATATTATTAGATTTTAATATAAAAGGTGACACCGTGATGAACCGGTTTCAATTAATGACTTTAAAATCCGGGAGTATTGGTGCTCCCTCATCCCTTGCCTAATAATGCTAGTATGTGTTTAATCTCTACATACATATAAATATGATATTAAGAGTGCTTACTTGAAAAGATACTTATGAAGGGTTACAACCTTTCATGAGTTTGCATTTATATCTATAAATATGTATGAATGTTTGTATGGAGGTAATAATTACAACACATCAATAATATTTACATAAAAAGTTCTATTCATCGAGAACCGCATTAGAGGAAGGCTAAAGGGACGAAAATCATTTGTTATCTTTCGATTATTTATCATCATCATGGATCAAGGTTAGTCATAATTGTTGGTTAAATCATGTTTAGTAGATCCTGTTGAATTGAATTTCATTAAAGAAATCATCAGCCGATCTTACAAAAAGGAGATGAGCTGAATTACGATGAATGAATAAGGATTGATTGTTGTTTATTTAAGCGCCAAATGAGATCGAAAGAATATGCTAGTTCTTGTCCAATCCGGAGATTAGTCCCATCCGCCCATCCGGAGATTGTACAATGTATGTACGTTTTTCATTATGTAAAATAACATGTAATTTTATGAAACGGCAAACTATTCCATAAAAGTATAAAACAAAACTTACAAATACAAATTTGTTAAATCTTTAAGTTATACTTACACCAAGTAAAAATATGGAACTCAGATTTCAAAATATTGAATTTGAAGTACTTGGATGAGATGTCATTGCAATTTTCTAGCATATTCCAATATTACAATTCACATAATAAATAAAACATAGCGTATGTAGTAAATATTATAGTAAATGCAGTAATTAATATAAAACATTTAGTAGTAAAAACATATAGTTAATTTTAATAGAACAATAATAAATAAAGACAATAATTATTATCATCTTATAAATCAAACAATACATAAAATCCATAAAACATACAATTAATGGGGCATTTGGCAAGTGGGAATTGGAATTCAGGAAATAGATGGTGGGACAGGGAATGGGAATAGATAGATGGGTGGGAATAAAAGAAAAAACGGCTTTTTCATCACGTGCTCTCGAGGTTTCATGAAATTCATGGGGTACCCTTATACTTTCGAAAATTCATGAGGTACTCTTGAGGTTCATAACATATTTATCAAATGCCCTCATTGACAGACGGAGTTAAATCCATTTTAACTGACAATACTTAATTCACAATATGCCCCAATGGTATTTTTAATTTCATGGATTACAAAACTAATTACAACAATTTCTATGGATTTGGATTAGCTCAAACCTTCAACAACAATACCCAATGGAACATCTCCTTCTCATTTCACCACCATACCAAAAAATAAAAAGGCAATTAATCCACTCACCATCAGCATTTATGCTTTGGCTGTGACTAATTAACTCAACACTAGCCTTTGTTCATTAGCAGACCTGCATTTGTACATAACAATATTAGACTAACAGTCTAGCAATATGATGCACCAGCAGCCTTTATTCTTTGGCTTCGACTAATCGAATCCTCATCGACTTCTCCTTCGACGCCTTCATTTCCTTCAGTCTTCGCCCTCCCGTTTAATGGCAACGACAGTTGTGGTGGCTAGATTTTATAGTGGTGGTGGACTGTTGTTGGGTTTATTTTGGAGATGGTGGTCGTTTGTTTTCTTGGTGTGATAGTAGTGGTAGTGTGAGGTGGAAAAGTTGGTGGTGGTCAGTGTACGTGGTGTTGGTGGGCCTGGTGGCAGTGGGTGGGTGGGTGGTGGTGGTGGTAGTAGTGGTGTTGTTGAGAAGACGATACCTATTGATGAAGATGATGATTATTAGAATTAATTAAGTAAATAGGTAATAAGTGTGCTTTAAAATAAATATTTTTATAATCTAACGGATTTGTTGACTACGTTAATTAGAAAGGGTATTTGGTGAATACTTTATGAACGTCAAGGGTACCCCATTGAAACTGTGAGGGTATGTGATGAATTTCGTGAAACCTCAAGGATATCTCGTGAAAAAGCCGAAGAGAAAACATCAATCCCATGTCTGGTATAGTTAAGGAATAGATTGGGAATATATTATGTATTTACTCAAATGCTGCTACAAATATTCCCCACCCTTCTTTTATATTAATGGCATTTTGTCATTTTGCTTCTAATTTTATTCCCTATCCCTAATACACCCCCCTCCCCCCCCAAAAAAAAGGGGTGGGATTAACCCACCTAATAATCACACTCTTACTCCCCTCTTTTTCTTCAATTCCCATGCTTTGAACATGGGAATAAGGGGCATTGGATTTATTAGTCTCATTCCCACCCCTTATTCCCACCTACCAAACACACCCTAAAGCAAAATAGTTTTACAATAATAGATATAGAAGAAGTTGTAATTATTATATATAAAGAACATGGAGTAATGTCTTACTGAACAATCAATCAAAGATGTAAAATATGTGCAATTATTTATTATGTATAGAACATGTAGTAACTTAATAACTTATACATATGGATTAGTAATTATTAAAAAAACATTCAGTAATAGTTATAAAACGTGGACTAGTATCTCATAGATTATGAAATATTATTATTTATTGAGAACACATAGTAATATATTACAAAATATCTAGTAATTATAACAAAACATCTTGTTTCATATTATGGTACATGGAATATTATATCATAGTACAATCAAAAATTATTATAGAACAATAATATTAACTTATAAAACAAGCACTACGACGTATTAACAAAAACAAAAAAACCATGTGTTATGAAATACTAAAAATGGTGGTTACGTTGTCCATTACCCTCACATAATTTCTCACCTTTGTAATTCCAGTGTCTGTACCCACTACTTTGTAACTCTTTGTGTAACTCATATAATAGTGAATTAGCGATTTTCAGTATTATTGAGAGGATACTGAATAACCATGTGTATAAATATAAGGTTTTACTTTTAGTGTAGAATATAGAATGAAGATTATATACTCTACAATTTCTATTTTCATTATCTCTTTTCTCTACTTTCATAACACGTTATTAGGAAGAGACTCTAACCAAATTTATTTGGTGAATATATTCAACCATTTCACTTACATTTCTTGTTTAAGTTTGGCAAATAATAATAATCTTCTAAACGTTATATATCTATGTCTATGTACAAGTATTATTCTATAACACACCATATTTCCTCATTTATATAGGTATTGTGGAATTATTGACCACATGAATATATGTATATACATTTGCTAAAAGTTATCAACATCATATTTAAGGTCGAACTAATTTTTATGTGGATGATTTGGTTTTTTAGATGATATATATCATTGCTTTGAATTATTTTTATGAGTGAAATTTTTATTATATTATATGCATGATGTCTTATATTTAATTGATTTCATAAAGTAAAGATTGGTTTATGACTAAATGTGCTAATTTTATAATGCTAACAACTTAACCTTATATGATATCGATATATTATTTGCGCCGAAATTCATGACGTTTTGAACAAGTGAAATTGTTAAATTGTTGTATTTTCAAAATTGATTAATGATGAGTCAATTTGTATTGATTGTCTCGTTATTTTTCATAGTTACTTCTAATTATTTGGAGCATGTAAGTGACATTATTTTCATATCTTTAGAATAATTATGTTCTTGTTTCCGAATGTATGAAGTATTAGTTATGTTGTTATGAGAGTTTGTTTTTGACTACATTATTAACTACATATAGAGCATAGCTATTTTGGTAAAAGTTTGTTTAAACATATATTAGTCAAAGTATGTAGTTAAGATAAATTAGATAATACTGAGTTAAATAATCAGGAAGAGTCATTGAGCATTTGAGCCTAAGAGCCTCACACATATTTCGTGCAAAGTATGAAGTAATGTATATGACATAGAAATTCCTAATTATGTTTTATAAAATATGTTGCCCCTATACTCCGCTAATTACAAAACTTATGTGATTCTATATGCACAATGTCATTTTTATTATAATTAAAAAGCTTTAAAAAATTATTTTCCTTAATTATTATTCATGTAAAATTTCATAAGAATGCTTACGTTAATGCTTAATATTTAGCAAAAAAAATAATTTTATGAGTTTAAGAAATTAAGCACGACATTGTGAGAAACTCAATTGAAGAATGTATTCATTATACCCATACTTTTGAGAAATCTGGGTAAGAGAAAAATACGAGAATCTCATAGGTATAATTTACTTGATACATAAAATTGCCAAAAGATTATATGGCTTAAGAGCAAGGTATAAGAGATTTGAAGGTTGTTGGATTAATTTTACAGGGGAGATATCTATGTATTTATTCTGTTATTTTAATTAATTAATTGCTATTTGACGTCCACCTTTTACTAGGTTGACGTCCACATTTACATTGTTATTCCATTTTCTCTCTTTTCATCCTAATTTTACTCTTTTTTCCTCTCTCACAACCACCTCACAACCACTACCTCTTCCAACTCACCCACCACCACCACCTCATCCAACTCACCTACTGCAACATGACGTCACGCTGATGTCGCCGCTGCCGCCACCACCTAATCCAACTCAACCACCACCACCACCGCTTGAAAAAAACAAGAATGAAAAAAAAAACGACATTAGTGGATGGCTTAGGTGGTGCCACCAGACACCGGCGCCTAGGCCAACCGCTGGTTCCATGGGACCGGCGGCTGGGATAGGCGCCGGTGGCTGGTGGCGCCGCATAAGCCATCCGCGTGTTTCATATACTTTTTAAAAAAAATTTGTAAAACAAAAATGTGGTGGTGTGTGGGTTGGCCGGCGTCTGGTGATGGTTGCGGTGAGTGGTGGGATAGTGGTATCGGTGGGCTAGGCGGCGTCAATTGGTGTCCGGCGGTCGGCCGCCGGCAGGGCTTTTTATTCAATTTTTTGTGAAGCAAATAAAAATAAAATTGGTGGTGGTGGCTAGGGTCGCGAGTGGAGGTGGATGTGGCAACCTGTGATGGCCGTAGAGTGTGGGTGGCTGGTGGTGTTCGGTGGGATGGTCGTACGGTGTGCCCGTTTGGTGGTGTTCGGTGCGATGAACTTTTTTTTTCATTAACTAGCAACCAACACCTCCCAAACCGCCCAACCGCTGGTGCCATGGGCCCGCGGTTTTGGGAGGCGCTAGTTTCTTTACAAAAATAGTCTTCTAGCTGGTGGTGGTGGACGAGGTGGTTATGGTGGAGTTGTTAGTGGTGGATGAGGTGGTTATGGTGAGAAAAATGAGAGAAGGACGTTTTTGTCCATTTATATGTGAAATGTGGACATCGCTTAGTAAAAGTGGACGTCAAATAACAATCCCCTTTTAATCATCCTTGTATATGAATTATAACATATATCGATAGTCAGTTTGGTACATACAATCACTTAAATATCAATGATTTGCCAAATAGAGTGGCCATATAATAATTAATTGTATATATAAAATGATACCATCCCAAAGATTAATATGAATGAATGTCATTAATTGTATAAGAAATATAAGTGCTTTAATTGAAATTAATGTCGTAGAAGGACAATGTGAGTTGGTAATGAACACATAGAGCTGCCCATGGGTTCTAGAGATAATTATCTTTAAAGATGAAAGTGACAAGTTCTTATAATTTAGAAGAATACAGTTAAATTTAGTAAATTGTCACGCACCAATATTATATAAAATACACTAGAAGAGTATAAAATGTCCAACACAATTAGCATGTATCATGATAATAATCGATGTTCTAGCAAAGTATGAATGATTATTGGATAAACTATTAGGGCTTGTTTACTTCAGTTTAAATTCAGTTCAGTTCAGTTCAGCTCTATTCAGTTCAGTTCAGCTTCGTTTAATTCAGTTCACCTCTTCTTTTATTTTGTTAATTATTATTTTTGCTAATTAGTTTGTTCCTAATATTATTTGTTTGTAATATTATCTGTTCATATTATTATTATTATTATTATTATTATTATTATTATTATTATTATTATTATTATTATTATTATTATTATTATTATTATTATTATTATTATTAT
>PYUH01000373.1:1983144-2043206 GCA_016808085.1 Suaeda aralocaspica | reverse complement strand
AGAGGTCTTTAAATAGACACCCATATGATATGTGATGCCCAAAACATATACTACATTAATTGGATCCCAATAGTTTAGGTAAGAAAATTTATGAAAAAGCGGACATAAAGTTGTAAGAAAATACTCCGATATGGATCATATAACTTAGGGAAAATGCTGAAGTAGCTATATGCTGAATTTATAAGTCTTCATGTATTTCTTATATATCCCCTTATATTAATTATTGTTTTTGTTGAATTTTTAGTACCTTTCATTAGATGTTGTATGTATAGTACTTGATTCTTAACGAAGTTGGTTTATTTGCCAATAATGAAAGAGTGATATATATATAATGAAGAAGTCATATGTTATATTTTGCCATTGTAGACTAAATAATTATATGCGTGACTTGTGTAGAAGTTTTCACTATGAAAAGAAGGGAACGTAGTTGGATGATTGTCGGAAGGTCGGAGCTTCTATGAACCCTGCTTTAAGGAAGGAGATTGAGGAATTCCTCAATATTGTAAACCATCATCCGCAGACAATGACCCAAATGAACGTTAGGTGTCCGTGTGTTAAGCAAGAACAAGCATTATGATCCGACACAGTAAAGTATATTGTATGCCAAGGGTTTACCACCGGATTATTATGTGGTTGGGCATTGGGGGAAGGGTTACCTGAGTCCTCCGAACCGGCAACCATGACTATCGCGAAATGGTTATGGCTGCTTTTGGACATAACCAGACCAATCGGGTACCCAATCAGAGAGGGAACCTAACCCCGAGGCCAAGCACTTTATGATATGCTAAAGGCTTCGAACAACTTGGGTTGAAGGGAGTCCTGTCAGATTAGAGATGGCTCTAAAATAAACTAGTATAAATCCGATTCAATATGTCCCAAGGGGTGAGGGCCATGTGTCTTTGTTTAGTGATTCGGTCTCCACGAACACCTATATAGGGGGACATTCTGAGTAAAGAAAATTGTCTAAGGGTGGAGATGCCTGCTAAGAAGATTGATGCATGCCCGAAAGGTTTGTATGTTGTTTTGGAACAGGTGCTGCTCACTTGTGTAAGTGTACGTTTGCGGCAGCGACCGTTACAAGAAGATTCGAAAGGGAATGACGTTCCTCATAAGGTCTCATTCACTATCGATCCGTCTAGGCTACAAAGAATGTTTGCCACCAAGGAATTGCGGAGGAAATGTCAGGGCATGCAAAAAATCCTCGGTTGCAAGGTACAATGGCACACCCTAGCGACACTGAAGCGTGGAAAAGGTTGGATAGTTGCTCACAGAGTTTGCGTTTGAACTCGTAATGTTAGGCTCGGTTGTGTACGGATGGGTTTGATCCTCAGGGAAGTTGGGGGTAACTCTTCTTGTTGGCCGTCATATTGACCCCATATAACTTGCCCCATCGATGTGTATGAAAAAGATTCATGTTCCTATCATTGATTATGTCCGGTCCAACAACCCCAAAGGAAACCTAGATGTTTACATGCAACCACTAATAAGAGTTCAACAGTTGTGGGAAGTTGGTGTCTACTTACGACATTTCAAGTAAACAAAATTTCAATCTTCGAGCTGCCATCTTATGGACTATTGGTGGACTTTCCCGCTTATGGTATGATGTCTGGTTGGTCTACACATGGTTTTTAAAGCTGTCCCTATGCATGGAGAAAAGCAAATCATTTCTGGTTGAAAAATAGTGGGCAAGGGTCTTGGTTTGACTGCCATAGGCAATTCCTTTCACCGGATCACCCGTTCAGGACAGACAAGACAGCTTTTTGTGAAGAACAAAGTTCAAAGGTGATCCTCCCCATATCTTCAGGAGATGAACTATGGGAAGGTGTGAAAGACCTTACTAAGGCGACTGATGGGCCAGAGCACTTATTCTGTGAAAAGGCACTTAAATCTGGTTGGGACAAAGAGAGCATTTTTGGGACTCCCTATTGGAAGCATCTTATCCTTCGCCATAAATTAGACGTGCATGCAAGTGAGAAGAACTTGTTTTGATCAACTCATCCACACTATAGGATGTCAAAAACCGAACTGTGCTACACCCGCGGCTAGACTCGACATCGAGGCGTTTGTAAACGTCCCGAGCTACATCACAGCGGATGACAGAGGGAAAGATGTCAGGCCGAGTGCACCATTCACTGCTTGATAGAGATCAAAGAAAGGTTCTGTGTGAGTGGGTTAAGCAGTGCGTTTTCCTGATGGCTATGCGTCCAATTTGAGGAAGATGTGTTGATTTGAAAATTGTAAACTAACTGGAATGAAGAGTCATGATTGTCAGTTTTCATGGAAAGGTGGTGCCCTCTTGCTTAAAAGAATTTCTCCCTACCCATGTATGGAAGGCTTACAAGATAGAGCCAATTTTCCGAGATCTTTGTTTTACACAATCAAGTCACTGACAGGAACGATTGGGAGAAAACATTGCAGAGATCTTTGCAGCTGAAAAGATTTTCCCCCCTTCGTTCTTCAACTCTATGGAGCATTGCCGATACACTGCCTTATGAGGCCAAGATGGTGGACCTGTTCATACAGATGGATGTATCAGTCGAAAGGTAAGTTAGTTGTTAATGTGCAAAATTTCATAAGTTTTTTCCTAAGCTGGTATAAGCCGCCGAATACTAAACCTGTGTTGATGCTTTTTTAAAAACCATAGTTCCTGAATCATTTAAAAAAGAAAGATGGGAACAAGCTCGTGTCGAAGGTTCAATATGCAATGCTTACCTAATGAGGGTAGACAAACTTCGGCTCCCATTACTTTGACCCCAAGTTCGGACAACAAAAGCAAGAGTCTTGTGAAATGTCAACCCTGAGAGGATGACGTAGACAACAACGAAGTCCCGGAATTGTTAGAGTTGATAGGGGTGCGTAACTACTCAAGGAAAGCCAAGATTTATAGATGAGAAAGAACCCTATCGGCGCATTATTGTGTTATCAAGACGGCATTTTAGGAGGAATATGAAAGGTAACCCACGTTCTACTAAAACTAGCGTGTGGAACGTCAAAAATAGGGGTAGCTATCACAATTGTAACCCAAATCATGCCATTTTCTAGGAAGTTTGAGGACATCATGAAAACAATGTCATCCAGCTTTGCTTGCGACAGAAGTTCATGTTAAATTGAAGGTGAATTCCCAAATTGGTGCGTATGAAGGTAAAAAGAGTAAACAAACAATTTGAATAGGTTCATGATATCCTTCTGTATACTTAAGCAAGCGGTAATGGTCCGAAACATGACAGGTCCATGAGAGAAACCAGATTCTGATGTCGTACAAGCGTTGGCATGGGCCCTCCAAGCGGGTTCGACTTTTAGTCAATTGTAGTTGGTGGCTTCAACTTCCATACAATTAAGTACGGCAGTCACAAATCAACCATGGAATTACGGTGTTGTGTTCGGTGAAGATGGGTATGAGTATTAGGAATTTAGAGGAATCATAGAACTTGTGTACACGGCCGTCAAAAAAGAATACAGACTATGTTATTAAGTGTTCTGGTTTGATTGTGTCAGGGGATGAACGTACATCAGCGCTACAAGCTCGTCGAAGTCATCACACTAAGAATACCACCAAATACGGATCCATTGTGTTATCTTACCAAGTTACCCAGTTTATACACATCTTATCCAAGCCGTAAACGGGATCGAATCAGTGGTGGGCAGTGTTCAAAAACACACGCTAGGTCGGTGGTTGAGCTCCAGTTGAATG
This sequence comes from Suaeda aralocaspica, assembly GCA_016808085.1. NCBI lineage: Eukaryota > Viridiplantae > Streptophyta > Magnoliopsida > Caryophyllales > Amaranthaceae > Suaeda > Suaeda aralocaspica. The sequence goes on along the minus strand of PYUH01000373.1, from coordinate 2,039,515 downwards.
CAAGAGTTTTTAGCACAGAACCCTTCAACCCTATGTCCACCGAATGAGATCCGGACTATACTATTAGTGATGATTTGTGGTGTCTCAGAAGCCGAGGACGATGAAATAATGCTAGATGAGACGATGAACGAACTGACGTCTAGCATTCTGAAGAAGATGAAGATGAGGACAACATGCATGTTCTCGATGACAGTAGTGATGGATTAGTATGATCATAGTTGTGATTAGCGTGTTGTGGTCTTGTTTCCAAGTGTTAGGATAAACATTGTTGTTAATACATTGGTAAATATATATTGGTCTCCATTTTTGCACTTGTATAATTGTTAATTGTGGCATCGCTTTGTTTATTAGATGATAAATTCCCATATTATGTCTGCTTAAGTATATTCAACCTTTTATCCCTTAACCTTTATTATTTCTCTTGTTTATTATGGTGTTTTTGTACTTAATCATTCAATCACAATTCATGTGAATCTACATTGGTCTTATGTTTCAGGTACTCATGGAAGGAAAGAACAAAGGTAAAAGAGCCGCTTCGTGCTCGCAGCAGCAACAACGGCAGGAGCAGCCACTCCATCACCATCCGAATGGAATTACAAGTGCAGCCCAGTAGCTCGACAGCTGAATGCTGCTGCTTCCTTTGATGAGTCCGGGAAGCTTGTGTTGGACCGTTGACTTTGTGGTATAATTTTCCTTCATGCAAATTTTCATCAGTGTTAGCTTTTTAAAATACGTTAATTGCGACAAAAACTTGGGGCATAACTTGTGCGTTGTGGATCAGGTTATGACCCCAACGTGAAGAGGGGAGATCAAGGATATACTCCAAAGCTCATTACCATGCTCCTTGGAAACTTATAACGAAGTGATGATGTTACCAGGAAACAATGGTGGAACCTGTTTACGGTATGTTATTATAACGAAGTTGATGATGTACAAGAACATTTTAACTTTTTTGGGATTATGTTTAAGTGATATCAAATTAGCAGGTTTGTGAGATATATGTAAATACAAATAAGGACTTTTGTGCTGAATTTCGATACCATTAGAAGATATTTATGTATGATGCATTAATTATAAGTTGACGTTATGCCAGAAAAGATGCACTTGGGCTGCTGAGTTTGAACCTCAAGTTAGACATGAATTCCAATCTAGGGTGGAAATCGATTGCTGGACATGTTCTACAAACTCACAGCACAATGCTGGTAAAAATTACCAAAGTGGGTGAGTGAAACCGTGTACAAAAAGGCGAAGATGTGAATCGGGTGATGAAACGTCAAGAAAGATCGGCACAAACAAGAAGAACAGAAGGGGTGGTTCAATGGAAAATGCCATTGAACCTACCCACTATCAAGGTCTTCTCTCAGCAGTGCAGCATGCTAGAAGATGGTTACTTCTCTATGTGTCCATTTACATTTTCTACCATTTGATAATCTATCTTCTATTCTTTAATTTATACTATTTGGTTTTCATTATCATTACAGGCGAAGGAGAATGAAGGAAAGCTCCATCCCCAGTTGATCTGCTCCTCGTACGCATTTCAAGGATGTCCGGAAAAGGAAGAGGCCTGCGAACCACCAGCAAGCAAATTGCAGTAAGTTTTTAACATTGTAATTATGCCTTTTAGGTGTTTTAGAGGAATTTATAGGTTTAAATGAAGAGATATGTGAAAAATGGGGCACCATTTCGCGCCATTTCGAGGCACATTTGAACCTAAAACACCATGTAAAGGGTAGTTGGTATAATGTAGATTTGTAACACTTGTAGTATTCCTTTAAGGATGTTTAGCTTATTATAGTTGAAATGAGAGATATGTGAAAAATGGCACATTTGACCCATTTCGGGCCATTGTCGGGCCATTTGAACCTAAAACACATGTAAAGGTACTTTGGTATTATTACACTTGGTAACACTTGTAGTTATTCCTTAAGGAGTTAGCTTATTTATAGGTTGAAATGAAGAGATATGTGAAAAATGGGCAACATTTGACCCATTCGGGCCATTCGACCCAATTTGAACCTAAACACATGTAAAGGGTAGTTTGTATAATGTAGACTTTGAACACTTGTAGTTATTCCTTTTAAGGATGAGTTGCTAATTTATAGGTGAAATGAAGAGATATGTGAAAAATGGGCACATTTTTACCCAGTTCGGCCATTAGGGCCAAATTGAACATACAACACAGTAAAGGGACTTTGGTAATGTAGACTTTGTAACACTGTGTATTCCTTTAAGGATGTTTAGCATTTAGTAGGTGAAATGAAGAGATATGTGAAAAATGGGCACATTTTACCCATTGGGCCATTTCGACCCAATTGAACCTAAAAACATGAAAGGGTACTTGGTATTAATGTAGACTTGTAACATTGTAGTTATGCCTTTAAGGATGTTTAGCTTATTTATAGGTTGAAATGAAGAGATATGTGAAAAATGGGCACATTTACCCATTTCGGGCCATTTGACCCAATTTGAACCTAAACACCAGTAAGGTACTTTGTATGAATGTAGACTTTGTAACACTTGTAGTTATGCCTTTAAGGATGTTTTATTGAATTTATAGGGTGTAACACAAAATTTGGGGCCTTTTGACTATATGAAAATTGGCCTAATTTAATTTAATGGTTTTGTAGGAGACTACCAGAAGACAGCTGAGAAAAAGCAGTGCGGGAGTCAGAGAACGCCCGATGAGTTATATTGGGAGGATCTGTGGGGTCGTACAAGAAAGGTCGCGTGAAGGGTCTGTAGTGGTGCGGACCTGTATTAAACTCTTCAAGCTCTTCGAGAAGATCTGATCACGAAGCAATACACGCCATCTGTGCTTCTCAAAAAGAACATTTAGAGAAACCATGTGGAGAAGGTGCGGGAGGAGGTGCGGGCTGAGGTTGAGGAGAAGGTGCGAGCCGAGATTGAGGAGAAGATGGCGCCGAGTTGAGGCATGCCAGAGACACACGAAGGAGTTTATGGTAGCAATGTGATGAGTCGATTCGGTAGCGACAGCTGTTCACCTTTCCCACATCAGGTCGGTGACTCAACAGACGACGACGGCAGCGGCGCCGGAAGGGAGCAGCTGTAGATAGATATCTGTTCCATTATAACATACCTAGCTCCATTATTATCATTGTTAACTTTAAAACTATGAAACTATTTAAAGGCGGATATACTTGTGGGCATGTTACTTGAAATATATAATTCTTGGAAAATATAAATGTCTTATTTTTAGAATACATACACGCGCAGGTCGTAAGGTTCACAGGCAAAAATACACAATAAACATCAAAACATTAACAACTCGTCAGTTTTTTTACGACGGAATACCGTTTGCGACGGATTTTCCGTCGCAAATTGCGAGGGAAAATTGCGGGGAAATTCCGTCACAAAATTTGAGAGGGGAAATTGCGAGGAAATTCCTCGCAAACTTTTGCGACGGACTTTTGCGAGGGAAATTCCGTCGGCAAATTGTGCGGGGAATTTTGCGACGAGAATTTCCCTCGCAAAAATTGCCGACGGAATTTCCGTCGCAAAAAAAAAAAGACTTGCGACGGAAATTCGCTCGCAAATGTTGCGACGGAAATTCGTCGCAAATGAAACGTATTCCGTGCAAAAGTTGCGACGGAAATCCGTCGCAAAGAGAAGTTTGCGACAAAAAACATAGCGACGGACCATAGCGACGAAATTCCGTCGCAAACTACATTTTGCGACGAATAACGTTTTGCGACGGAATAATTCGTCGCAAAATTGAGGTTTTTCGTAGTGGTCCATATAGTGTATTTATTATGATTGTGTCAATATATGCATTCATATGTAGATATAACAAGGGTTATGTTAGAAATAATAATAGTTGGGTATTTTAGGGATCTATGAAAGATCATATTTAATGTCTTATTTAGGATACAATAACCTGTTGTCACCAAAGTGGCTAGTTATATGTATTGTTATTTAGGCATTTAATAATAATAAATGTTTTAATTTCAATTGACATGATTATAGAGATGCTATAATTGACATGATACTTTTTATGATTGTTCAATGATTTATTAACAAACATGTTCTAGGAGACACCCAAAGGTGGATATTGAATATGGTAATAATGTAAAGGATTAGAAATAATACTTTGTTAAATGTGGTCTATCAAAGATAAATGCTTAATTTGCATAGATTTATGTCTAATTATCAAAGTTTATAATTTAGTATCATGATTTCCATGATTAAGTGTTGCCCAAAGGTTACTTAGATGCATGTAGTATGAAGTTTTCAAAGCACTAATAGTAGTATGTGATAGTTTGCAGTCTTCATCTAGTTATATGGCATTTTGCAAACTCTGTATGAATTCAATGGGCTAAATTATGATGATTGGTCTGAACAAATCCGGTTCACCTGGGTATATGTCTTGGACCTGCAATTCAAAGGATGAGACCCCCAGCCATACAGACAAAGCTCATGCATAAGTCTCTTTATGAGGCATGGGGCGATCTAATCGGCTGAGTTTGACCTTTGAGAATGACGATGGCTGAAAGTATTAAGCCATCGATGCAAGACAGAGAATGCAAAGGAATTCATGGCAACAAATTAAGGAGTGTTCTCAATCGGATTGGCTGATACGTCATTGTAGGCAGCCTAATGAGTCAGTGACTACAAAGAAGTTTGATGGTCTCAGCCTATGCCATGATCATGTAACTCACATGTCGTAACCTGCGCAAAGTTAAAGAGGATGGGAATGGATGTAAAATGACACATTCTGGTCCAGTCATCATGAACTCATCTCACCTCCCGAGTTGGCCATCCAGGTGAACTAAACACCATAAGGATAAGTGGAACTTAGGAATTGAAGGCCATGTGGTTCAAGAGGAGGTAGATTAAAGAAGATGAAAGATCAAGCTGGTTCATTTCGTATCTCATGATATGCCAGCAGCGCAAGCTAAACCAGGAAAAAGGGCAAGAACAAGGACAAAACTTTCGTGAAAGGGCCGGAAGCAAAATTCGAAAGGAGAAGAAGGTTTCTTTTGCAAGAAATGCGGGCACTTCAAGAAGGACTGCCCGAAAAGGAAGGCGTGGTTCAGAAGAAAGTAGGCATTATAGTATGTTTCCTTTGAATCGATCCTTATAGAAGTGCCTAACAATACTTGGTGTTAGATTCTGGTGCTACTATCATGGTTCTTGTATTAAACAGGGATCAGTACGATCCAACCCATAAGAGGAACTGCAAATACTTGTTCATGGGAAATAGGATGAAGGCACGTATTAAGGGATTGGAACTGTATAGATTGATCTTAAGTACTGGTTGTAAATTAGATCTTGAAAGATGGCTTTATGTCTGATTGTGCTAGAAATCTTGTTTCTGTAGTAAATGTGGACATATGATTTAATGTTTAAGTTTGACAGTGTGGATTTTCATTATATAGACATAAATATTGTATGGTGTGGGACTTTGAACTGATCACTTTATAAGTTTGATATGATAGTAGATCTCTGATCCTTATTTAATTGTTAATAATCAAGGCATTAAACGTAGTGCATGTTGATAATCTGCTTTCTGTTGGCATCAAAGATAGGTCACATTTCCAAAGAAAGGCTAATGAGGTGGTAAAGAAGACATACTTCTCAATTGGATTTTAGTGATCTAGATGTGTGTAGTAGATGCATAAAAGGAACGCAAACTAAAACACATAGTAAAGAAACCAGCCATGAGAAGTACTCAACTCTTGAGTTGATTCAACACCGACCTATGTGTGGCCATTTGATGTTCCTCTTCGGAATGGAGAAAAATATTTCATCACCCTTATTGATGATACTCACGATATGGTATATATATTACTGCATGAGAGTCCTCAATCGGTAAATGTCCTAGAGTTGTTCATTAATGAGGTTGAAAGGCAGTAGATAGAAAAGTAAAGGTAAAAGATCTGATAGAGGTGGTGAATACTATGGAAAGTTTAATGAAAGGGACAATGTCCCGGTCCATTTGCAAAATTCCTTGAAAGTAGAGGCATTTGTGCACAGTATACTATGCCCAATACACCTCAGCAGAATGGCGTGGTGAGAGGAGGAATCGTACTTTAATGAAATGGTTAGGAGCATGGTAATAATTGTCTTTACCTATTTCATTATGGATATATGCGTTAAAGACTGCAGCGTATTTACTTGATCGGGTTCCTAGTAGGCGGTTCCTAAGACTCCTTATGAACTGTGGACGGGTGGAAACCTAGTTTAAGGCATATACGTGTTTGGGGTGTCAAGCAGAAGTAGGTTGTATAATCCAAATGAAAAGAAACTTGATCCAAGGACAATAAGTGGATCTTTCATTGGCTATCCCGAAAAGTCAAGGGTACATATTTTATTGTCCTAACCATAGTACGAGAATCGTAGAGACGGGCAATGCTAGGTTCATTGAAAATGGTCAAACTAGTGGGAGTGTTGAACCACGAAATGTGGACATACGAGAGATTCGTTGAAAGTGATTCACCGCCTGATATTTCTTCTAAAGTGTTGTGCCAATTGTTGCATCATATCTAATGACACAATGAACACATAATGATGTCAAAACCCACAAAAGAAATACGCAAGATAACCTGTCACTATTCAAGGAGAGAACGATGAATCACGTGAGCCTTTAAGGAGGTCAATAAGAGAAAGGAGACCTGCTATTTCAAATGATTACGTGGTTTATACAGTTGAAAATGAATGTGACTTAGCCTTAAGGAAGACCCGATATCATTCAAAAAGGCCATGGAAAGTAACAATTCTGATAAATGATTATTGCCATGAAGGAGGAAATGAAGTCTAGGGTGATAATAATGTTTGGGATCGTAGAGTTCCTATGGGTTGTAAGACGTTGGGTCTAAATGGGTTTTTCAAGACCAAACGAGATTCTAAAGGTAACATTGAACGATTTAAGGCCAGACTTGTTGCTAAAGGTTTCACTCAAAAGGATGGTATTGACACAAGGGACCTTTTCTCCTGTGCAAAGAGGATTCCTTAAGATTGTTTTAGCTTTGGTGGCTCATTATGATCTTGAGCTACACCAAATGGATGTAAAGTGCCTTTTGAATGGTGAATTAGAGGAGGAAGTGTATATGGCCAACCTAAAGGATTTTTTGCCACAGGAAAGGAACACATGGTGTGTAAGTTGAGGAAGTCATATATGGACTAAAACAAGCTTCCAGACAATGGTATTTAAAGTTCAACAGCACTATACACATCTTATGGATTTGTGGAAGTAATTGTTGATAATGTATCTATATTAAAATCAGTGGGGCAAGTTTGTGATTTTAGTCTTATATGTTGATGACATTTTGCTTGCTGCAATGACATGGGTTTGGTACATGATATAAGAAACTATCTCTTAAAAACTTTGAAATGAAAGACATGGTGGGGCTTCCTATGTGATTGGAATAGAAATATAGAAATCGATCAAAAGGATGGTTAGGAATGTCTTAGAAGGTTAATTAATAAGATTTTGGAGAGATATCGAATGGAAAAATGCTCCGCAGGTTGGTTCCAATTCAGAAAGGAGATAAGTTCAGTAAAATGCAATGTCCGAAAAATGAATTGGAACGTAGGGAGATGGAAAGAATTCCTATGCTTCAGTGGTTGGAAGTTTGAATTATGTTCAGACTTGTACTCGACCCGATATTAGCTTTGCTGTTGGAAGCTGGGTCGGTATAAAGTAATCCTGATTGGATCACTGGAAAGCTGCAAGAAGGTTCTTAGGTACTTGCAAGGCACCAAAGAGCTCATGCTTACGTATAGAGAATCTGATCATCTAGAAGTCATTGGATATTCAGATTCAGATTATGGTGGATGTGGTGATAGTAGGAAGTCTACTTTGGATATCTGTTTCTATTAGACGAAGAGCAGTATCTGGAAGAGTGCAAAGCAATGTCCTTGCTACTTCTACCATGGAAGCTGAATTCGTGGCATGCTTTGAGGCTACGAATCATGCATTATGATGCGGAATTTTATCTCAGGACTTGTTTGTTGATAGCATAGAGAGACCATTGAGAATTTATTGTGATATTCCGCAGCCGTCTTCTTCTCAAAAAATGACAAGTATTCTAAGAGTACTAAGCACAGGAGATGAAGTTTTTGTCAGTTAAAGAGGAAGTGCAAAAACGTAGAGTGTTTTTTGAGCATATTGGAAGGACATGATGATAGCAGATCCGTTGACGAAGGTCTTCCACCCAAGGTGTTCATTGGCCATGTAGAACGTATGGGTGTAGTAGATAAAGCCTTGCAATTTTAATAAGGTTGCTCATTATGTAATGACATTTAGAATCGCTAATAGTTGTGTTTTTTCTGCTTTAAATATTGTGGTTATCATTATATGATGATACATTATTGATATTAGATAACATATAATGGATCTTGACTTATGAAATTTAAGGTTTGAGTTGAATTATAATTGGTTTGTGATACATGAAGGGATCGTGTCGCTCATGACATGTGACCGCCATGATCCGATCAATTCTAATTTAATTAAAGTTTAATAAACTTAATCAAAGTGCGCATCTATAGTTTCATTGAGCATCAAGAAGACACAAAGGCCAAGTGGGAGATTGTTAGAATTATTATATAAAATAAATGTGGCCTATGGTCTTAGGTTTAATTAAAGGACTAAGTCTAATTGATATATTAGATTTTTAATATAAAAGGTGACACCGTGATGAACCGGTTCAATTAATGCTTTAAAATCGGGAGTTTGGTGCTCCCTCATCCCTTGCCATAATGCTAGTATGTGTTTATCTCTACATACATATAAATATGATATTAAGAGTGCTTACTTGAAAAGATACTTATGAAGGGTTACAACCTTTCATGAGTTTGCATTATTACTATAAATAGTATGAATGTTGTATGGAGGTAATAATTACAACACATCAATAATATTTATAAAAAAGTTCTATTCATCGAGAACCGATTAGAGGAAGGCTAAAGGGACGAAAATCATTTGTTATCTTTCGATTATTTATCATCCATGGATCAAGGTTAGTCATAATTGTGGTTAAATCATGTTTAGTAGTCCTGTTGAATTGAATTTCATTAAAGAATCATCAGCCGATCTTACAAAAAGGAGATGAGCTGAATTACGAGAATGAATAGATGATTGTTGTTTATTTAAGCGCCAATGAGATCGAAAGAATGCTAGTTCTTGTCCAATCGGAGATTAGTCCCCATCCGCCCATCCGGAGATGTACAATTATAGTACGTTTTTCAATGTAAAATAACATGTAATTATGAACGGCAAACTATTCATAAAAGTATAAACAAAAACTACAATACAAATTTGTTAAATCTTTAAGTTATACTTACACCAAGTAAAAATATGGAACTCAGATTTCAAAATATTGAATTTGAAGTACTTGGATGAGATGTCATTGCAATTTTCTAGCATATTCCAATATTACAATTACATAATAATAAAACATAGCGTATGTAGTAAATATTATAGTAAATGCAGTAATTAATATAAAACATTTAGTAGTAAAAACATATAGTTATTTTAATAGAACAATAATAAATAAAGACAATAATTATTATCATCTTATAAATCAAACATACATAAAATCCATAAAACATACAATTAATGGGGATTTGGCAGTGGGAATTGGAATTCAGGAAATAGATGGTGGGACAGGGAATGGGAATAGATAGATGGGTGGGAATAAAGAAAAAACGGCTTTTTCATCACGTGCTCTCGAGGTTTCATGAATTCATGGGGTACCCTTATACTTTCGAAAATTCATGAGGTACTCTTGAGGTTCATAACTATTTATCAAATGCCCTCATTGACAGACGGGTTAAATCCATTTTAACTGACAATATAATTCACAATATGCCCAATGGTATTTTTAATTTCATGGATACAAAACTAATTAAACAATTTCTATGGATTTGGATTAGCTCAAACCTTCAACAACAATACCCAATGGAACATCTCCTTCTCATTTCACCACCATACCAAAAATAAAAAGGCAATTAATCCACTCACCATCAGCATTTTGCTTGGCTGTGACTAATTAACTCAACACTAGCCTTTGTTCATTAGCAGACCTGCATTGTACATAACAAATTAGACTAACGTCTAGCAATATGATGCACCAGCAGCCTTTATTTTTGGCTTCGACTAATCGAATCCTCATCGACTTCTCCTTCGACGCCTATTTCCTTCAGTCTTCGCCCTCCCGTTTAATGGCACGACAGTTGTGGTGGCTAGATTTTATAGTGGTGGTGGACTGTTGTTGGGTTTATTTTGGAGATGGTGGTCGTTTGTTTTCTTGGGTGATAGTAGTGGTAGTGTGAGGTGGAAAAGTTGGTGGTGGTCAGTGTACGTGGGTGGTGGGCCTGGTGGCAGTGGGTGGGTGGGGGTGGTGGTGGTAGTAGTGGTGTTGTTGAGAAGACCGATACCTATTGATGAAGATGATGATTATTAGAATTAATTAAGTAAATAGGTAATAAGTGTGCTTTAAAAAAATATTTTATAATCTAAGGATTTGTTGACTACGTTAATTAGAAAGGGTATTTGGTGAATACTTTATGAACGTAAGGGTACCCCATTGAAACTGTGAGGGTATGTGATGAATTTCGTGAAACCTCAAGGATATCTCGTGAAAAGACCGAAGAAAACATCAATCCCATGTCTGGTATAGTTAAGGAATAGATTGGGATATATTATGTATTTACTCAAATGCTGCTACAAATATTCCCCACCCTCTTTTATATATATGGCATTTTGTCATTTGCTTCAATTTATTCCCTATCCCTAATACACCCCCCTCCCCCCCCAAAAAAAAGGGGTGGGATAACCCACCTAATAATCACACTCTTATCCCCTCTTTTCTTCAATTCCCATGCTTTGAACAGTGGAATAAGGGGCATTGGATTTATTAGTCTCATTCCCACCCTTATTCCACCTACCAAACACACCCTAAAGCAAAATAGTTTTACAATAATAGATATAGAAGAAGTGTAATTATTATATATAAAGAACATGGAGTAATGTCTTACTGAACAATCAATCAAAGATGTAAAATGTGCAATTATTATAGTATAGAACATGTAGTAACTTAAAATATACATATGGATTAGTAATTATTAAAAAACATTCAGTAATAGTTATAAAACGTGGACTAGTATCTCATAGATTATGAAATATTATTATTATTGAGAACACATAGTATATATTACAAAATATCTAGTATTATAACAAAAAATCTTGTTATATTATGGTACATGGAATATTATATCATAGTACAATCAAAAATTATTATAGAACAATATATTAACTATAAAACAAGCACTACGACGTATTAACAAAAACAAAAAAACCATGTGTTATGAAATACTAAAATGGTGGGTTACGTTGTCCATTACCCTCACATAATTTCTCACCTTTGGAATTCCAGTGTCTGTACCCACTACTTGTAACTCTTTGTGTAACTCATATAATAGTGAATTAGCGATTTTCAGTATTATTGAGAGGATACTGAATAACCATGTGTATAAATAAGGTTTTACTTTTAGTGTAGAATATAGAATGAAGATTATATACTCTACAATTTCATTTTCATTATCTTTTTCTCTACTTTCATAACACGTTATTAGGAAGAGACTCTAACCAAATTTATTTGGTGAATATATTCAACCATTTCACTTACATTTCTTGTTTTAGTTTGGCAAATAATAATAATCTTCTAAACGTTATATATCTATGTCTATGTACAAGTATTATTCTATAACACACCATATTTCCTCATTTTATAGGTATGTGGATATTGACCACATGAATATATGTATATACATTTGCTAAAGTTATCAACATCATATTTAAGGTCGAACTAATTTTTATGTGGATGATTTGGTTTTTTAGATGATATATATCATTGCTTGAATTATTTTATGAGTGAAATTTTATTATATTATATGCATGATGTCTTATATTAATTGATTTCATAAAGTAAAGATTGGTTTATGACTAAATGTGCTAATTTTATAATGCTAACAACTTAACCTTATATGATATCGATATATTATTTGCGCCGAAATTCATGACGTTTTGAACAAGTGAAATTGTTAAATTGTTGTATTTCAAAATTGATTAATGATGAGTCAATTTTATTGATTGTCTCGTATTTTTCATAGTTACTTCTAATTATTTGGAGCATGTAAGTGATTATTTTCATATTTTAGAATAATTATGTTCTTGTTTCCGAATGTATAAGTATTAGTTATGTTGTTATGAGAGTTTGTTTTGACTACATTATTAACTACAATAGAGCATAGCTATTTTGGTAAAGTTTGTTTAAACATATTTAGTCAAAGTATGTAGTTAAGATAAATTAGATAATACTGGTTAAATAATCAGGAAGAGTATTGAGCATTTGAGCCTAAGAGCCTCACACATATTTCGTGCAAGTATGAAGTAATGTATATGACATAGAAATTCCTAATTATGTTTTATAAAATATGTTGCCCCTATACTCCGCTAATTACAAAACTTAGTTGATTCTATATGACAATGTCATTTTTATTATAATTAAAAGCTTTAAAAAATTATTTTCCTTAATTATTATTCATGTAAAATTTCATAAGAATGCTTACGTTAATGCTTAATATTAGCAAAAAAAATAATTTATGAGTTTAAGAAATTAAGCACGACATTGTGAGAAACTCAATTGAAGAATGTATTCATTATACCCATACTTTTGAGAAATCTGGGTAAGAGAAAAATACGAGAATCTCATAGGTATAATTTACTTGATACATAAATTGCCAAAAGATTATATGGCTTAAGAGCAAGGTATAAGAGATTTGAAGGTGTTGGATAATTTTACAGGGGAGATATCATGTATTATTCTGTTATTTTAATAATTAATTGCTATTTGACGTCCACCTTTTACTAGGTTGACGTCCACATTTACATTGTTATTCCATTTTCTCTTTTTCATCCTAATTTACTCTTTTTTCCTCTCTCACAACCACCTCACAACCACTACCTCTTCCAACTCACCCACACCACCACCTCCATCCAACTCACCTACTGCAACATGACGTCACGCTGATGTCGCCGCTGCCGCCACCACCTAATCCACTCAACCACCACCACCACCGCTTGAAAAAAACAAGAATGAAAAAAAAAACGACATTAGTGGATGCTTAGGTGGTGCCACCAGACACCGGCGCCTAGGCCAACCGCTGGTTCCATGGGACCGGCTGCTGGGATAGGGCCGGCATAAGCCATCCGCGTGTTTCATATACTTTTAAAAAAATTTGTAAAACAAAAATGTGGTGGTGTGTGGGTTGGCCGGCGTCTGGTGATGGTTGCGGTGAGTGGGGGATAGTGGTATGGTGGGCTAGGCGGCGTCAATTGGTCGGCGGTCGGCCGCCGGCAGGGCTTTTATTCAATTTTTTGTAAGCAAATAAAAATAAATTGGTGGTGGTGGCTAGGGTCGCGAGTGGAGGTGGATGTGGCAACCTGTGATGGCCGTAGAGTGTGGGTGGCTGGTGGGTTCGGTGGGATGGTCGTACGGTGTGCCCGTTTGGTGGTGTTCGGTGCGATGAACTTTTTTTTTCATTAACTAGAAAACCAACACCTCCCAAACCGCCCAACCGCTGGTGCCATGGGCCCGGGTTTGGGAGGCGCTAGTTTCTTTACAAAAATAGTCTTCTAGCTGGTGGTGGTGGACGAGGTGGTTATGGTGGAGTTGTTAGTGGTGGATGAGGTGGTTATGGTGAGAAAAATGAGAGAAGGACGTTTTTGTCCATTTATATGTGAAATGTGGAATCGCTTAGTAAAGTGGACGTCAAATAACAATCCCCTTTTAATCATCCTTGTATATGAATTATAACATATATCGATAGTCAGTTTGGTACATACAATCACTTAAATATCAATGATTTGCCAAATAGGTGGCCATATAATAATTAATTGTATATATAAAATGATACCATCCCAAAGATTATATGAATGATGTCATTAATTGTATAAGAAATATAAGTGCTTTAATTGAAATTAAGTCGTAGAAGGACAATGTGAGTTGGTAATGAACACATAGAGCTGCCCATGGGTTCTAGAGATAATTATCTTTAAAGATGAAAGTGACAGTTCTTATAATTTAGAAGAATACAGTTAAATTTAGTAAATTGTCACGCACCAATATTATATAAATACACTAGAAGAGTATAAAATGTCCAACACAATTAGCATGTATCATGATAAAATCGATGTTCTAGCAAAGTATGAATGATTATTGGATAAACTATTAGGGTTGTTTACTTCAGTTTAAATTCAGTTCAGTTCAGTAGCTTATTCAGTAGTTCAGCTTCGTTTAATTCAGTTCACCTCTTCTTTATTTTGTTAATTTTATTTTTGCTATTAGTTTGTTCCTAATATTATTTGTTTGTAATATTATCGTTCATATTATTATTATTATTATTATTATTATTATTATTATTATATTATTATTATTATTATTATTATATTATTATTATTTTATTATTATATTATATTATATATTTTATATTATTATTTATTATTATTATTATTTATTATATTATGCTTACAAAATATATATTATACCACATAAGTGGATTACCATTCACAAAAAATATGAAGATGTATTACTGTTTTTATTTCATAAAATATAAACTACCAATAACGTTTTTTGTTTAAAAATATTAGTAGATTAATATCAAAATTATTACTATGTCGTTACTCCATAGTTAAAATCATTAATAACCCGTAGTTAAAATTAATAGTCATAGTCAATCCATAAAAATCATAGTAAAAAATCAATAATCTATAGTTAAAAACAATATTCAATAATCAATAGTTAAAAATTACTAATTAATAATCAACAGGTAAAAACCATATTCCATAATTGAAAATCATTAATCCATAATAAAAACTTTAGTTAGTTGAATTCGGCTCTAATCAGTTCAGTTCAAGGGCCTGTTTACTTCAACTAAACTGAACTAACTAAGCCAAGCTGAACTGTTTGGACTGAACTGAAAGTTTTTATTATGGATTAATGATTAGCGAAATAAAAGAAGAGCTGAACGGAACTGAACTAAACGGAGCCGAACTGAACTGAACTGATTTTAAGCTGAAGTAAACAGACCCTTAGTCTTGCCAAGTATAAAAAATGCACATGTTAGTTTTTCTTACATCACATCATGTAATTTATGACCCTGCATGCACGAAGTATGTATAATAAAGTGATCATGATGGTGTTAAAAAATTGACTAGAAAAGCGATTAATGTGAAAATAAGGCTACCATTCACATCCGGGTTTATGTGTTTTTTCCCACTGCACTTGGAATGGTTTTCCTCATTTCAGGCTTTTTATTGCTTTCTTAGGATTCAAAGTGAATCATATTTGGCAAATGTGTCTCAAGATCACGTTTTTTGAAAGTTTCTTGATTAAAAAATTCAATCTTGAAGGTTTCTTGAAGAGATGACAAGAATTTCAAGAAAATGCAAGAAGAGAAATGGCGGAAAAATTGTGTGTTCTTTGGAGTCTCTTGGGTTCCGTGTTTTTTTAGTGTTAATATCCAAAAAAATTCAATCTTGAAGGTTTCTTGAAGAGATGACAAGAATTTCAAGAAAATGCAAGAAGAGAAATGGCGGAAAAATTGCGTGTTCTTGGAGTCTCTTGGGTTCCGTGTTTTTTTAGTTGTTAATTATCTAAATTTGTTAGCTTGTTAGGATAATTATCTCTACCCTTAAGCAGATAGAATATTTTCCTAATTTAGTTTGTTAGTTGTTAGAATAAGGATGGACATTAGGTGTCACACATTGGCGCACAAAGAAGAAGGATTTCTGGATTTTTTTTTTTTTTTTGTATTGTTTTTCTAATGCTTATCTTGTTTTTCCAATGTTGTTTTATCTATTTTTATGGGATTTTTATTTGACTATGAGTTTTAGGATTGTTCCAATCTTAGTCCTATAAATACCTTAAATTTTGTTAATGAAAGTCATATAGAAAGCTTTGCGTTTAATTTTGGCATTGCCTATTTTAGGTCCCGTGAATCACTACTATTGCGATTGTAAGTTCAACCACTTTGATTGCGATAAAACCTGTTTATCTTTCCTTATTACTTTCATATTTGATCAATAACGTACATATCTACCTAAACATAGAGGTTTTTGTGAGTTTTGATCATAAAAACATCAAGTTTTCGAAGCTTGTTCATTGCCCAACGAACGTGTTCAACTTTGTGCATTTTCATTCTTCATCAAGGCTTAAAATATGTATCAACGATTGGATGTGATAATTATATTAAGTCATCCAGGTTCAATAATTACCCGGAGAAACTTGTAGTTTTAATTGATATGAGATAATTTGCTGACGCTCTTACATGTTAGATTTGAAATGAATTTACTGGCAAGACATAACTTTGAGATTAAGCTACATTTTGCTTGTGAATTTTGATAGTTTGTTTTGAACCAAAACTTTCAAGAGATATTATAGTGATTTCGAATAATATTTTATGTGACGGAGTAATGAATGACTAAAATTTTGGATAACTTATATGTATTGTCAATTGTTATGTGACCAGAAGCTCACCAAATACAAATTTGGGGATCTAGAAGATCACTAATTACTGGGATTATAAGCAAGTAAATTATATTTGTATAATGATTCTCTTGATTGAGGCTGTTATATGTCAGCACACAAGGAATAAGAAGAAAAAAAAGGCAACTGCACTATACATGTCTCCCCATTGATATTGATCTCTAGAAACACTAGTGGAAAAAACCTCAAATGCTGCGGTTAAAAGGGGGGTATATGCTGCGGTTTTGGTCCGCAGCAAATACAGTAGCAGTATTTGAGGGTTCATCCATATGCTGCGGTCCAAGACCACAACATATAATGTTGTTATATGCTGCGGTCCTAAGCAAAACCGCGGCATATAAGAGGTTTTTTTGGTGGGAAATCTTATTATATGCTACGGTTTTCTCAAGAACCGCAACATATAATTAGATTTCCCACCAAAAAAAGGTCTTATATGCTGCGGTCTTACAACAGGACCGTAGCATATAAGTACCCAAAAAAAAAAATTTCGTTTTTGCATTTTTCGTACCTAAAAGTTCATCAAACTGATAGTATATACACAAAACAACATTTTTCACTTAAATCAATACAAAAAATTACAAAACCTTAATATGCCAACATAATATACATCAATAACTAAAAATAGCAGTAGTACAAGCAATCGTGGCATCAAATAGAAGTGACCATCACCACAAGTCCACCATGAGCAACATCTGCCATGTAGGGTAATTCATAAAAGGAAAAATTCATAAAAATAATCCCAACTATGGGCGTTCACCTAAGAAAAGACCGAACTTTGATTAATCCAAAAATGGATCCAACTTTCATGCTCATTTTCCAATTTTGGACCCTCCTGAATTTTAACCAGTAAAACCAAGTAAATCTTGTTAATTATCCGGTTTTTTCTTAATATTTGGAGGTTTCGGGTGGAAGGGATGGTTGTGGTGGTGGTTTCGGGTGGTCCTGCTTAAGCAAAAACCGAATAATTAGCAAGATTTACTTGATTTTACAAGTTAAAATTTAAGAGGGTCCAAAATTGGAAAATGGGTATGAAAGTTGGGTCCATTTTTGGATTAATCAAAGTTCGGTCTTTTATTAGGTGAACGCCCATAGTTGGGATTATTTGTATGAATTTTTTCTTCATGAAATAGCAGTATCCTCGTCGTGTTCACTGAACAATCAGAAAATTCAGGTAGAAACAAAGGGGTTAGTTTAGAGAACAAGAAGAAGATTCAGGGGTAAGGTTGACATAGATCTGACCTCCATACAATTAGTAGGAAGCAACATCATTTAGGCAGTGGTGTTGACAATAACAATTGCAGTTTTTACATGATAATATGACATCATAGATATGTTAAGAATGTGATGCTCCAAGTCAAACCATGCAGCTGGATAAGGGAAGAGGCTCGTGCAGCACTTAAACTCCGTAATTAAGACATGTTAAGCAGTCATATTAAAATCACTAACCTGAATTAACCATGGCCTTTGACCCCCTACACTTGACTGGAAATCTCCAGAAGAAATGAAATCAAAATCATTTTCATGATTATCTGCACAACATATATGCAAACAACGATTAATACATCATTATATCAGCATTGCAAATTCATGATAGAACAGGTAGTTAGGTCCAAAAAAAAGGCAGAGGAAAGGCATAACTAACCTGCAAAATCAACAAGCAAAGGAAGTTCCACAGAAGAGTATCTCTTTCCAGAATCAGTTAACTATTTCTAAACAAAGTCTCTACATATTAACATTATCCTTCTTGTCTCTCGACATAACATATTTCTTTGGTACGAATTATGGGTCATCCTTAGTATCATCCCTCGTTTCCTCATATGTTTCCTCTCTTTCTCTTTCCATGACTTCCTCAGGATCTGATTCTTCTTCCTCTTCTTCTGATTCAGTTATCAAGTCATCATATATCGGGATTACTGGGTTTGGGTCCTCAATTTCATAGCATGAACTATCCTTGGATTCACCAGTCTTCGAACCTGTAGGAGTCTCCTCTTCCATTTGGTCTTCACTTCATTGACTACCTGTTGGGCTTGGTGCAGGTGGGGTCTCCTTATTTGCATTCATTTGTTGATAATCTTGTTCCTTCTTAGAAATGTACCCCTCCAAGAACCTCCAATCACAACCCCATTGACCAACAACATCCTTATATTAAGAATAGTTTGGAAGGGCTCCAAGAAAATGAAAATCACTAAACTTCACCTTAATTTCTAAGTAGGGTGAACGATCGGGTAAACACTTAACAATCAAAGCTGCTACTTGGTCAGGTTGATCTCATTGTGGTAACTTGAACACCGTACTCATGTACCAACAGTAGAATCGGATCTTCCAAACGTATTGAGGTGGACTTTCATAATCTTTCTTCTCCAATGTCCCCATTTGAGTATGCTTACTAGGCATATTATGTGTCATCCTGCACAAAACTTAAAACTAATGGTCCATCCTTCCCAAAAGAACAAAACAAACAAACAACTAACAGTTCTGCAAAAAGAAAGTCTTCTGGCTAACATACAATTTAGTTTACACCCAACTATACACATAAGCATCACCTTGATTATAAACTTCAATGCATGAAAGAACAGAAACAAAGTCTATCCTACATGCCCAACTTCCTACCCAAACGCACCACATGGAATTAAAGCGATAACACATAATACATACCTGAATTCCTTGCATACTTGCACACATAATTTTTTTTTTTAAACTTTCCATTTTAGGAAATTACTATTTTTAGAAACATTCCATTTTCAAAATTTTCCGATTTAAGAAATTTCTCTTTCCAAAAATAAAACTTAGGGTACCCCCAAAAATAAAATTCATTTTATTTCAAACTCTACGCTCTGGTAACCACATTGTAACACCCTGGATTTTCCTTAACTTCCTACTTTCTATTTTCCTTTTCCGGAAAACATGTTAAACTAATAGATATTACGTTTATTAAACTACTATATATGGAAAAACCAAAGTATTACCGCCACCGTGATAATGACTAAGGTATTTATCAAAGTAGTACAACGGAAGTCTTAAAAACCAAAACAGTTTAAAACTAAACTTCAAACAACTTTAAATAAAATCAACTCTAAATTTATTACACTTCGGAACCATGTTAATGGCCCTTTTAAAAACCAAAACCAAAATTACTAATCAGAAGTCTTTCAAAATCCAAACAACCAAATAAACGTTAGTCTCTGTAAGCAATTGAAATAAATTAAAACTACAACCACAGCAAGCGCTCTCACTCCATCCCATCATGAAATGACTTATGCCCACGTGTACCTGCAGCTTTCCTTTTACTAGACAAATACTCACCGCAAGTGGGTCATCGTAGGGCCAAGTCCAAGACAAAGCCATGCACACAAAACAAACAGTCAGCAAAGCTGAGTACATAACTACTAAAGACTATGCAAAAACAATAAGACATAAAAACATGCACTCAACTTACCTTTGACCACCTTCTTGCCTGTACATGGACTCAATAAAATTATTATTATATTTAACTTTTGGATTCGGCATCGAACGGGTTTCCTTTCCTTTAAAATCGCCCTATTGGGCACCAACTTGGGAGCAACTCCAAGAAGGTATTACCTATGTCACACGAGGTGACGGATATCCAGCGCATTTATAATATAAAAGAGTACAACATCTTGTACTCCAATTAGAAGTCATAGTTCACTATTCCATACGACTCCCCCCTTGTCCATACTCAAGGTATATACGTTCCAAGAGTTTGGGTGCGAATCCTCTTACACTTTACGTGATTTAACAGGATTAACAATGTCATGACTCTCATGAACCATCACATAAAGACATGCATACAAACAAGCAACCATATTCATTATCTTTGCTTTAAGGTGATTCCAAATTAACTTATGTGAGTCCTTTAATTAAACTGAACCTCCTGTACCACACATTAACTGTGAGTGGCTAATAACTTACTTTCTTCTTGACCACATATTAAGCTGTGTGTGGTATTATATGTAAAATAATTGCTCATTACTTCTATTAATCAAGTGAACAAAATTCACGACTACCTTTCTTGTTGATTAAGTATCTAATCAACTTTAATTTAAACATTAACTTCTTTCCTTTATCCATAAAACTGTTGGCCAAACTATATTGTTCAAAACATTCCAATTCAAGCTTATGAAAATTAAACTTTCTATTTAACATGGAATGCCATTAAACATTAAAAACATGCTACTAACAACTTGTCATGCATATAAATTCATGATCCAGAACACGCATACAAGATTCATGTAAACAAGATTCATGCCTTTAGTACTTACGTACCTTGTAAAATAGTTGTGCTCCGCCACAACTTCTAGAAGTGGACTAATTCAAAGTCTCCTACACAAGGAAAACCGAACTAAATTAAAATCTTGTTGACTAAATTCTACAACAACCTTAACCAACTTCTAAATTTGGAAACTTTGTCCAAAACATTCCTTATTTAGTCTCTTTTCAATTCCATACTTCAATTTTCTTCTCTACTGCAATTCTACTTAGTTTTCGGGACTTAATTATACTTTATAAAACCTTAATAAAATTTCATGCCACTTTAGAAAAGTGGACAGCAATCTAAATTTATCAAAACTCTTTGAAAACTTCCGAAAATAACACAGATCGACCATATAATGTATTACCTTACTTACATGATCAGTTTATGCTATTTACATACTTTAAAAGGCTATTTAATTAATTTATAAAATCTAGACAACATGTTAAACATGCTTAAAACCACTCTTAAACATCATAAAACATACTAAAATTTATATATTTCATCATAGAGTTGATGTGTGATCATATTAGTGCAATTTGGACACTTAAAACTCAATTTAACTTGTTTTTATTAAAATTTCTGATTTATTTCTAAACTTTAAAGTCATGAAAAACTTATGAAAACATCATGATTTCATGTCAAAACACTTCTACAATCTACTAACATGTTTATGAAGTCAATCTGGGTTTTACAACAATTTTTCATATGTTAAAACATGTTTATAATATTTATTCAACTCAATTTCATTATTATAAAATTTGGACAGCTTTATAAAACAAGTTTAAAACCCTTAAAAATCAATCTAAACTTAATAACATCAACATAAATTCCCCCACAAATAATCTATGATCATAACATTAAAGTTTGGAACACAAAATTCATAAAAATCATAACTCTATAAATTTTCAAACCCTAACTTATAATTTCATGATCACCAAAATTAATTCATGCCTTAAAAACAATTCATATTTATATAAAAACATAATTAAACTTATAAAAACATGATTAAACACAATTATAATCATAAATTTGCAAGATTGAATCAAAAATAAAGAAGTTGAATTTTTCTTTTCTTTTTTTTTTTTTTATAAAAGATTCGAAATATACCAAAATAGGGGAAGAAGTTCGGCGGTGGCTGGCGGTGCAACAGGTGGCCGGCGGTGGGTCCGGTTGGGCGTGGATCCTGAGGCACAACTCCCAAAATTTTTTTTTTTCTTTTGAAACTTCCGTCTCTTTATTTTTTTTCGGAACTTGTAAGTTTTTTTTTCTCCCTTTTCTCTCTAAATTTTTGGAATCTTAATTGACTAGTATGATCAGGAAACATTTGGAATTTTAGGTTTTGTAGGGTATTTATAGGCCCCAAAGTAGGATTTTGGTGAGGCCCATAAACACTCCTAAGTAAATTAGGAAACCTTTAAAATCTATTTTTAGAAGCTTTTAAAATATTTTTAATCATAAAAATACTATTTAAGAACACAAATAATACTCTTAACCAAGACTTTATTATTTACTATATTTTTGTTAATTTCTTTTTATCTAATACTTCTATTGAACATAATTTTCAATAAAAATATTAAAATTGTACGAAGATTATACGCATGAAATACAAAAATACTCTGTTTAAATACGTGAAAATGTGGTGTATTACAAATAATACCCACCACCCACTTATCATCTTATAACAATCAGCACTAAAAGGACATTTAAAGAATAAATGAGCACTAGTTTCCATACCCCCTGTGAAAAGTGAGCAACTCCCCTCTTGCTTGATATGAAGCTTGCAGAGCCTGTCTTTTGTTTTCAACTTCCCCAACATCAACATCCATAATATAAATGGATGTAGAGTCACTGTCTCATTTACACTCTCATTCACTCTCTGTCTCACAGTCTCTCACTCAAAGTCACTCACTATCTCACACTCACTCAATCACTCACATTCCCTCACTCACAAAGTCACTCACTAACACACACTTTCACTCTCTCACACAGTCACTAACCCAAAACACAACAAAATTATTTCCAGTCAAACATTCAGAATTTTCACCTAGTTCTGTAGAATTATAATTCTATGTTAGTTAAGCCNATTCTATGTTAGTTAAGCAAAAAAAAAAAAAAAAAAAAAAAAAAAAAGCTTAGAAGCTGAAAATAACACAAATTTACTTGAATTTTCACCCAATCATAATTCAAAAATCAGAATTCAACAAAACCTCAGGTGCTCAAAGATCAGAATTCAAAAATTAGAATTCAATGAATTGAAACTACATATCCAATCCAGGACATTTCTACGCAAATTACTTGTTCAATTATCACAACTATGGTGTAATTTGGGTGAGAATTCAAGTAATTGTTCCACATACACTTTTGAAGATCAGTGAATTAGTTAATTTCAAAATTAATAGCATAATCAAAACAACCAGGAGCATATGCATACCTTGTTTTCGATCCAGCTTCAACAATCTAAGAAACAACTTCAACACTCCCAAAAGCTTCAAGGAAATTGCTCATGATTTCAATTAAGGAAGAAGTACTGTTATTTTAGGGTAAACGAATTTGAGTGTTGTGCTTTGACAATGAATTTGCTACAAGTTTGAGGTTGTGTTATATAAATTATCAGGAGAGTATTTCTGAGTTTCTTTAGGAAATCAAATTTTGGTTATTTTGTTGAGGTACCGGTTTTCATCGTGGTTTTTAAAACTTCAATTTCTTTTCTCTTTTTTGGTATTTGAAGATTTAATTTAATTAATTTTATTTATTTTTCCATCTATAGCACCCAATTCATAGTGCTCCCTAATGTGTTATTGTGTTTGCGGCTGTGATTTGGGTGGTGTTTAACCAGTTTTTATAAATTAATTAGATATAAAATTTAATTTATGTTATGAAAAAGGTTATTTTCTTTTGGTGTGAAGATAACCAAATAAATATATATGTAGTTTTAATAAAATAAAAGGTTTGGTAGTATATAAACGAGTCCTAGATGCCTTATTTGGAAAAAATACTTTCCCAAATCCCCTAAGAAGAAGAGAGGTGCCTATCCTACCACTTCCAAGCCTAAGAAGAAGAGAGGTGCCTATCCTACCACTTCCAAGCCTAAGAAGCAGAGAGGTGCCTATCCTGGTGTTGATGATGTAGTCATGTCTGATGAATATGTAGATGGTGTAAGTAAAGATAAACTGTGTAGTGACTAGATCTTTAATTATGAATACTTTGAACTGAGCTTCCCTAATAAGGGGGATACTATTTTGGATGCCCCTGAAGATTGCTTCCCTGTATATACTGAAGGTATTGACTTAGGGCTTAGGTTCCCCACTTCCTTATTCATCTTCAATCTTTTCAAGAAATATGACATTGGCCTATGTCAACTTACTCACAACTCTTGGGTTCACATAATGTCCTATGTGACTTCTTGTGGCCTTAGAGGAGTAAAAGCTTCTTCTAAGGTCTTCCTTCATCTTCATCATCTCTCAAAAGCTTCCCACTACAAACGTGGGTGGTTCTACCTAAAAAACAGTGAGGGGTTCCTCACTTGTGTGGAGAAGGCCAACAAAGTTCCCAACTAGAGGAACCATTTTGTATTTGTGATGTCTCATGACAAAACACTTGTAGAAGTGTTGAAAAAATAGAATCCTTTTCCAAAATGCCTAGGAAGATCCTTTGAGCTTCCTAGATTGAGTGATTCTGAGCAACAAAGCTTAGAATATTTTAGCGAGTGGAGATCAAGAAGCAATTTCTGACAGTTCCCTGCAACTGGATCCCCTTTAGCAAGTTCTTCTTAGATCGCAACTTCCTTATTGCTGCTGGTGTAATTTATGGGGATGAGTATAACCAGGGTAATTCTAGCTTTACTATCTAACACTGAACCTCTGTTTCTTTTCTCCACTTATCTAACCAAGTGCCTTTTCTTTTTGCAGAAGAAGCTCTTGCTGACCTTCCTCCATTCAAAAAAGGAAGCATGAACCAAAAAGATTTCTGGAAACAAGTCTCTCAGAGGCTGGGGGAGGACACTTCCTTGAAGAAGGGGAAGACTCAGGTACTTAGTCTTTACAACTTTTAAAATCTTAGACTTGCATATGTAGTTCCAATTATTTTTTTATTCTCCCTTATACTTCCTTATGTCAAAACCTTGGGAAGTATAACTTGCCTATCATATTGACATAACATAGACTTCCTCACTTAGAGTCTTCCCATTTTCTCGACTTGAATGCAAGTGGGCACTATATAGGGAAGTTAGTTATTTAAATTGTACTGTTAAAAGCACTTCCCCTTAGTAATATTATTAGGGACTTCCCTACTTAGTGACTTCCCACTTTGCCGACTTGAACGCAGGTGGGCACTAAGTAAGGAATTTGTATAATATTTTCTTTAGACTTCTAGTCCTACTTTAGGAAAAAGTTAATTCCATATAGGAAAACGTAGTTATTAGAAGTCTTCCCTCTCTTTAGGAAGTTTAAAATTTTACTTTCACTTAAGAAGTATGCGTAGACTTCCTTTTAGAGGAAGTCCCTCCCTCAAGGAAGCTAGAATATTTAAGGCTTCCCTTTAGAAAGTATGTTTAGACTTCTTTTCATAGGAAGTCTCTTCCCTTAGGAAGTTAGTATTTTTTAGACTTCCCTCATTTATGTCCATGTACGTTCAAGTCGGCAATGTGGGAAGTCTTGACTTCCTAGTTTGCCGAGTTGAACGCAAAATGGCACAAGGAGGGGAAGTCATTTTACTTCCCCTTAGGAAGCTTTAGGATCATACTTCCCTTTAGGAAGTATGTTTAGACTTCCTTTCATAGGAATTCTCTTCCCTTAGGAATTGAAGTTAGTATTTTTTAGACTTCCCTCCTTCGTGTCCATGTACGCTCAAACAAACAAGATTGAGGCCATATGGCAGCACGCAGTGAATGCTCTCTCCAGGGATCTCCACAAAACCAAGGAAGACTACCAAGTAGTCTTGGAGAGGAGCATGGAACTGGCTAACCAGATCCATGTTGACAAAAAGACTTTGGAGAAGGCTTCTGCTATCATTGCTAACCAAGGCCGTGTTGAAAAAGATGCCAAGGATGCCAAGGAAGAGGCCAAAAGACCCAGAGAGGAAGTGAATGAGCTGAAGAAGAAGCTAAAGGAAGCTGAGGAGGAAAAGGAGAAGCTAAAAAATGAAAAGGAAGAAGTTGAACAGAAGATCTCAATCACTGATGTTGAGAAGTACATGGAGGGTCAAGCTTTCCTTAGAGAAATGTGCTTAGAAGCTTGGGGAACGGGCTTAGAGGAACATCTAGCCTTTGACTCCTTTGAAAGAAGATTGAACTATGTCAACATGGTTCATATCAAGAAACAAGCTAAAGTAACTCCTCCTCCTTCCTTTGATTATTCAGAAGATAAAGAAATTGAAGAAGGAAGTGAAGATGAAGAAGAAGAGAGTGCTGAGAAGGAGAAGCAAGACAAAGAAGAAGAAGAGCAAAGAGGATTCTGAAGTCCATAATGACAAACATCAAGGCTGATTCTCTTCTTCAAAAATTTTTAATGATTGTGTTTGATTTGTTTGAACAATATTAACTTAGAATGATTTGAACAATGATTTTAGTAGGAACACTTTTCAAGTGTTTCTTGTAATATTTTATCTAGATTTCTTTCAATGTAGTCTTTGTTTCAGCTTTATTGAATCTTGAAGCTTAATTTCTTGCTTTTTCCTTGCACACAAATTTGCGTCACAGGTTTAAAAATATGAACTCTTGGTTCATCTTCTCAAAGTTCCCCATGGAATCTTAGGAACATTAATTATGAAATCCCTTAGGAAGTTCATAACTACTCATCCACCAATCTAATAGTTATTGTTCCTTATGGAAAATACCTCCTCATAAGAAGTGTCTTAAATGTAACTTTGAAATTTTATCTCATTTTTCCATTTGTGATAGGCTTTTAGGGTTCTCTTTGCCCCAAATTAAACTTCAAGTTTACCAGGATCAACATTTTTCTGAGATCCCTAAGTTTACTGGAAGTTCTAGTATTGATTGATCCATCACTCATTAGGAGTGGTGGATCAATCAATCATATTGATTGCCCTTAAACTTAGGGAAACGAAGCAAGTATTGTAGCTTTTAATTTTAATGCCCTTAGTATTTTCAAGGACTATTAGTCACATTTTTAAGACACTAATTCTAATTATAAAACCCGTAGTCCTACTTTTAAGACACTTGGTCTAATTGTAAGACTCCTAGTCCTACTTCCTTTGTCTTAAGTCTCTTTTTGCTTAAGTAACAAAGTATGACTTTGGGATCTTGCCCTAGTCTTGCCCTAATGGGAATTCATAAGATTCACCAGGGCTCTAGGGTCTTGCCCTAGCCTTGCATAATAAGCAAAATAAAATGCAATAAATTAAATTATCACACATACAGAAATAGAGTTTTCATTAATTATGGCCCGTAGCCAAGCTTTATACAAATGTAAACTCAAACTTCTATAAAAAAGATCAACTTGGACCTTATTTATATGGCCGTAGCCTATTCATCTTATTTCGTAAATCAGGATTACATGTAATATTTCTTTAAGTTATTAGCATTCCAAGTTTGTGGCAGCTCATAACCATCCAAACTCTTGAGTCGATAAGTACCATCTCGAACAATTTCCACGATCTCGTAGGGTCCTCCCTAATTCGGAGTCAACTTGCCTTGCTCATTAGCTCTTCCTATAGCTTCCATTTTCCAGAGAACCAAATCATTAAGCTTTATCGGCCTATGGTTAACCCTTTTGTTGTGTTCTCTTGCCATCCGAAGCTTGTACATTTGCTGTCTAAGCAAGGCATTGCCCCTTACTTCAGGTAAAGTGTCCAGAGCAGCTTTCATCAATTCCCAATTCGCATTCTAGTCATAGAGCATTACTCGAAGAGTAGGTTCACACATTTCAATGGGAAGAACAGCTTCGGCTCCATACACCAACATGAAGGGAGTTTCGCCATTTGAATTCTTAACTGTTGTTCTTATTGACCATAACACATTGTACAATTCATCAACCCACAGTCCTTTTGCTTTCTCAAGTTTCATCCTCAGTCCATCACTGATTATCTTATTGAAAGATTCAACTTTTCCATTGGCCTGAGGATAGCCTACGGAAGCAAAGTTAACAGAGATGCCCTGGTCTTCTAACCATTTTCTCAATTGTGGTGTCTCGAACTGCGGACCGTTACAAACACAATAGATTGCGAAACTCTAAATCTTGTGATGAGGTTCTTCCATATAAACCAATGTACATCCGAGTGTTTGATATTCTTCATCAGGTCTGCCTCCACCCATTTGGTGAAGTAGTCTATAGCCACCAACACATACTTTCTTTCCTCCGAGGCCTGAGGGTATGGACCAAGGATGTCCATGCCCCACTTGGAAAAAGGAAGTGGACTGATGGTTGGGCTTGAAACATTAGCTGGTTGGTGGTGCAAATTTCCATACATTTGACATCTCTTACATTTTTTGACGTAATTCATAGCATCTTGCCTCAATGGTGGCCATTAATACCCTGTACGAAGCGCCTTTTCAGCTAAGGCTCGTCCCCCTATATGACACCCACAAAACCCCTCATGAATGTCTTCCAAAACTTCTTTACATTGCTCTGGAGTGATGCACTTCAACAGCGGATGAGTAAACGATTTCTTGTATAATTGCCCTTGCCATAGCACAAACCACGCATCTCTGGCCTTGACATACTTAGCTTGTCGTGCATCGGCTGGCAGGGTTCCACCTGTTTTATAAGCGATGATTTCATCCATCCATGTACTTACCCTGCTAATGAAGTTTACATCTCTTTCCTTGTCAATACTCGTCTTTTCCTTAACCTCCCAAAAAATAGTTCGGGGTGAGTCTCCTATAGCAGAACTAGCTAACTTGGACAGGGCATCAGCCTGATTGTTCTCGGATCGGGGAACTTACATTAACTCAAAACTTTCGAGACCCTTAACTTCTTCTTGCAACATTTGCAAATACTTGCTCATGCCCTCATCACTGGCTTCATAGTCTCCCAAGTATTGACTCACAATCAGTTGTGAATCAGACTTAGCCTCTATCTTCCTAGCACCAGTGACTTTACACATCTTAATTCCTGCAATTAAGGCCTCATACTCAGCTTCATTGTTCGAAGTTTGAAATTTGAACATCATTGCATACTTCCCGCTCCACACCCATTTTGGGTGGATGATCCATCAACATGCAGTGTCCAGTGGTCAATACTTGGCTTCTGTATCTGTGGTCTGGTCATTTCAACAATGAAGTCGGCAAACGATTGTCCCTTAATCGCTTTCCTAGGTTCATATGAAATCTCAAATGAACCCAACTCGATATCCCACTTAAGCATCCTACTAGAAGATTCTTTAGTTAGGCACGACTTAAGCGGCTGATCCATGTAAACAATTATTTGGTGGGACAAGAAGTAGGGCCTCAGTTTTCTACTTGCTATAAACAATGCTAATCCAAACTTTTCAATTGTGGCATATCTGAGTTCAGCCTTCTGGAGAATATGGTTGAAAAAAAAAACCGGTTGTTGAACTCTGTCCCTCTCAACCAACAAGACAGTTGAGAGTGCATATTCTGATATAGCAAGGTACATATACAAAATTTCTTTTTCCTTAGGACTCACCAACTTGGGAAGAGAATGGAGACGATCCTTTAATTTAATAAAGGCTTCCTCAGCTAATTGGGTCCATTCAAAGTTGTTGGCCTTCTTCTTGATCGTATCAAAGAAGAAGTGGCACTTATCTCTTGCCCTTGACAAGAACCTTCCCAAGGCTGCTAAACACCCAGTTAACTTCTGAACTTCCATACCACTCCGGGGTGATGTCATGTCCAACACGGCCTTGACCTTGTCTAGATTGACCTTGATCCCCCTCTCATCAACAAGGAACCCCAGGAATTTGCCTGATGTGACACCGAAAACACACTTCTTCGGATTCAACCTCATCTTATACTTCATTAAAGTTTCAAAAGTTTCCTTTAAATCGGCTACATGATATAATCAGTTACAATTGTTTGAGAAAGTTGAAGTATGATTCATCAAAGTTAGAACCAATCCACCATCCCATCATTGGGTTTGGAGGAGGAATTATCAATCCCTTGGGAACTGTGACTTTGCCAGTTCGAATGGGAGATAAAGACTGTGCTCGAAACATGTTCATTAAGTTCCTTGTAGTGAAAGAGCTACAGGCATACAATGTGATTCTTGGAAGGCCAACACTTAATGCTGTCAGGGCAGTTATTGTTACCCACCTCATGCTCATGAAGTATGAGTGTAACAATGGTACTGTGGGAACAATTCATGGAGACCAGCAACTGGCAAGAGAGTGTTATGTTACCACATTAAAAGCAGAAGCTTGGTAAAGTGAAAGTGGTGAACCAAGTAAGAAAAGGAAAGTAGAAGAAGCTCCCAAGGACCAAGTAATGGCTGTTCATAGCTTAAATCAAGTCCCAAGACCTCAACCTGTAGGCGAGCATGAAGATTTTGTGTTGGATGAGATAAAGCCTGATAGAACAGTCAAGATTGGACAAGCTCCTGACGAACATGTTGGCGTAGAGATAAGAGCCTTACTTAGACAATACAAAGATGTTTTTGCATTTGAAGTTGAAGAAATGCCGGGGATTGACCCAGAAGTGGTTGTTCACAAGCTAAATGTTAAGCCTGAAATGAAGCCTGTCAGGCAGAAGAAAAGAAATCTTGGTGAAGTCCGTAACAAAGCTATGGATGAAGAGGTAAAAAATTTATTGGAAGCAGGATTTATCCGTCCATGCCAATATCCTGATTGGGTGGCAAATGTTGTACTGGTGCCAAAACCCAATGGAACAATGAGAATGTGCGTGGATTACACAGACTTAAACAAGGCATGCCCTAAAGATAGATTTCCTTTGCCCAAGATTGATCGGTTGGTTGATTCTACAACTAGACATGCATTGTTGAGTTTTATGGACGCCTATTCCGGCTTTCATCAAATTCCTCTATGGGAGGAAGATCAGGAAAAAACAACTTTTGTTACGAAAACAGGTCTGTACTGTTATACAAGAATGCCCTTCGGTTTGAAGAATGCTCCAGCTACCTTCCAGAGACTAGTTAATGAAGTATATATTTAAGCAGCAGTTTGGAAGGAACATGGAAGCTTATATTGATGATATTATTGTTAAAAGTAAAGAGTCTAAAGATCATGTAGCAGATTTGAAGGAAACTTTTGAAACTTTGAGAAAGTATAAGATGAGATTGAATCCGAAAAAATGTGTCTTTAGTGTAACATCAGGCAAATTTCTTGGATTCCTTGTTGATGAAAGGGGGATCGAGGTCAATCCAGACAAGGTCAAGGCCGTGTTGGATATGACTTCTCCCCGGAGTGTTAAAGAAGTTCAGAAGTTAACTGGGTGTTTAGGAGCTTTGGGAAGGTTCCTGTTAAGGGCAGGAGATAAGTGCCATTTCTTCTTTGATACGATCAAGAAGAAGGCCAACAACTTTGAATGGACCCAATCAGCTGAGAAAGCCTTTATCAAATTAAAGGATCATCTTCATTCTCTTCCCAAGTTGGTAAGCCCCAAGGAAAAAGAAATTTTGTATATATACCTTGCTATATCAGAATATGCACTCTCAGCTGTCTTGTTGGTTGAGAAGGACGGAGTTCAACATCCAGTTTATTTTGTCAGCCATATTCTCCAGAAGGCTGAACTGAGATATGCCACGATTGAGAAGTTTAGATTAGCATTGTTTTTAGCAAGCAGAAAACTGAGGCCCTACTTCTTGTCCCAACAAATAATTGTTTACACGGATTAGCCGCTTAAGTCATGCCTAACTAAAGAATCTTCTGGTAGGATGCTTAAGTGGGCTATCGAGTTGGGTTCATTTGAGATTTCGTATGAACCTAGGAAAGCGATTAAAGGACAAGCGTTTCCCGACTTCATTGTTGAAATGACTAGGCCACAGAGCAAGAAGCCAATTTTTGACCACTGAACACTGCATGTTGATGGATCATCCACCTAAAACGGGTGTGGAGCGGGAATTATGCAAATCTCCTAAAGGAGATTTGTACGAGTATGCAATGAGGTTCAAATTTCAAACTTCGATCAATGAAGCTGAGTCTGAGGCCTTAATTGCAGGAATTAAGATGTGTAAAGTCGTTGGTGCTAGGAAGATAGAGGCTATGTCTGATTCACAACTGATTGTGAGTCAATACTTGGGAGACTATGAAGCTCGTGGTGAGGGCATGAGCAAGTATTTGCAAATGTTGCAAGAAGAAGTTAAGGATCTCGAAAGTTTTGAGTTAATGCAAGTTCCCTGATCCGAGAACAATCAAGCTGACGCCCTGTCCAAGTTAGCTAGTTCTGCTATAGGAGACTCACCTCGAACTGTTTTTTGGGAAGTTAAGGAAAAGAAGAGTATTGACAAGGAAAGAGATGTAAACTTCATTAGCAGGGGAAGTACCTGGATGGATGAAATCATCGCTTATAAAACAGATGGAACTTTGTCAGCCGATGCACGACAAACTAAGTATGTCAAGGCCAGAGATGCGTGGTTTATGATATGGCAAGTGCAGTTATACAAGAAATTGTTTACTCATCCGCTATTGAAGTGAATCACTCCCGAGCAAGGTAAAGAAGTTTTGGAAGACATTCATGAGGGGTTTTGTGGGTCTCATATAGGGGGATGAGCCTTAGCTGAAAAGGCGCTTCTCACAGGGTATTAATTGCCATCATTGAGGCAAGACGCTATGAATTACGTCAAGAAGTGTAAGAGATGTCTGTTGTATGGAAATTTGCACCAACAACCAGCTAATGTTTCAAGCCCAATCATCAGACCACTTCCTTTTGCCAAGTGGGGCATGGACATCCTTGGTCCATACCCTCAGGCCTCGGGGCAAAGAAAGTATGCGTTGGTAGCTGTGGAGGCAGAGCCGATGAAGAATATCAAACGCTCGGATGTACAGTGGTTTATATGGGCAATTCCACGGCTGACGCATTGGCGAACATTGGGGTAGATCAGCAACGAGAACATTTCTGGATGGCAGACCCACCGGAGGTAATCAGAGAATGCATTCCACAATCTATTGTGTTTGATAACGGTCCGCAGTTCGAGACTCCACAATTGAGAAAATGGTTGGAAGACTAGGGCATCTCTGCTAACTTTGCTTCCGTAGGCTATCCTCAGGCCAACGGACAAGTTGAAGCTTTCAATAAGAAAATCAGTGATGGACTGAGGAAGAAGCTTGAGAAGGCTAAAGGATTATGGGTCGATGAATTGTACAATGTCTTATGGTCGATAAGGACCACCATTAAGAACTCAACCGGAGAAACTCCCTTCATGTTGGTGTACGGAGCTGAAGCTGTTTTTTCCATAGAAATGTGTGAACCTACTCTCAGTGTGATGCTGTATAATGAGGATGCGAATTGGGAATTGATGAAAGCTGCTCTTGATACCCCACCTGAAGTGAGACGTAATGCCTTGCTTAGACAGCAATTGTACGAGCTTCGGATGGCTGGAGAACATAATAAAAGGGTTAATCATAGGCCCATGAAGCTTGGAGATCTAGTTTTGAGAAAGATGGAAGCGATAGGAAGGGCAAATGAGCAAGGAAAGTTGACTCTGAATTGGGAAGGACCCTACGAGATTGTGGAAATTGTTCGAGATGGTACTTATCGACTCAAGAGTTTGGATGGTTATGAGCTGCCACAAACTTGGAATGCTAATAACTTACAGAATTATTGCATATAATCCTGATTTACGGAATCAGATGAATAGGCTGCAGTCATATAAATAAGGTCCAAGTTGATCTTTTTTATAGAAACTTGAGTTTACATTTGTATTAAAATTGGCTGCGGGCCATAATTAATGAAAACTCTATTTCTGTATATGTGATAATTTAATTTATTGCATTTTATTTCGGTTATTAAGCAAGGCTAGAGCAAGACCCTAGAGCCCTGGTGAATCTTATGAATTCCCATTAGGGCAAGACTAGGGCAAGATCCCAAAATCATACTTTGTTACTTAAGCAAAAAGAGACTTAAGACAAAGGAAGTAGGACTAAGGGTCTTACAATTAGACCAAGTGTCTTAAAAGTAGGACTAAGGGTCTTACAATTAGACCAAGTGTCTTAAAAGTAGGACTAAGTGTCTTACAAGTAGTTATGAACTTCCTAAGGGAAATCATAATTAAAGTTCCTAAGATCCCATGGGGAACCTTGAGAAGATGAACCAAGAGTTCATATTTTTTAACCTGTGATGCAAATTTTTGTGCAAGGAAAAAGCAAAAAATTAAGCTTCAAGATTTAATAAAGCTAAAGCAAAGACTGCACTAAAATACATCTAGATCAAATATTACAAGAAACACTCGAAAAGTGTTCCTACACAAATCACTATTCAAATCATTTTAAGCTAACATTGTTCAAACAAATTAAACACAATCATTAAAATTTTGAAGAAGAGCATCAGACTTGATGTTTGTCATTGTGGACTTCTGAAGCTTCTTTGCTCTTCTCTTCTTCTTTGTCTTGCTTTTCCTTCTCAGCACTCTCTTCTTCTTCATCTTCACTCCCTTCTTCAATTTCTTCTTCTTCTGAATAGTCAAAGGAAGGAGGAGGAGTTGCTTCAGCTTGTTTCTTGATATGAACTATGTTGACATAGTTCAGTCTTCTTTCAAAGGAGTCAAAGGCTAGATGTTCCTCTAACCCCATTCTCCAAGCTTCTAAGCACATCTCTCTAAGGAAAGCTTGACCCTCCAGGTACTTCTCAACAGCAGTGGTTGAGATCTTCTGTTCAGCTTCTTCCTTTTCATTTTTTAGCTTCTCCTTTTCCTCCTCAGCTTCCTTGAGCTTCCTCTTCAGCTCATCCACTTCCTCTCTGAGTCTTTTGGCCTCTTCCTTGGCATCCTTGGCGTCTTTTTCAACGCGGCCTTGGTTAGCAATGACGACAGAAGCCTTCTCCACAGTCTCTTTGTCAGCATGGATCTAGTTAGCCAGTTCCATGCTCCTCTCCAAGACTACTTGGTAGTCTTCCTTGATTTTGTAGAGATCTCTGGAGGGAGCATTCATTCCGTGCTGCCATTTGGCCTCAATCTTATTTGTTTGAGCCACTACATAAGTAGCAACTTTGTCATAGAATTCCATGCACTTCTTGTTTCCAGCCTTCATGGATCCATAGAGTTTGGCCAGGTGTTCCAGACGGAACATAGACTGCAAGGGAAGTGAAACAAAGAGTTAGTTGATAAAATAATATAATGGGAAGAGAGTGGGGAAGAACACAGTTTTTGGGAAGCATACCTCAGAAAGGTTATTGAAGATGGGAAGAAGGTGGCCTCTGACAAATCCCTTGAGTGACTCCTTGTACTCAAGTTCTCCACAGCTTAAGATCTCCCTAATCAACCCCCTTTTGTAGTTGGAGTCAAATTTTTTGTTGGTTGAAGGGAGATCCTCTTCGTCATCAAGGAAGTTGGGAGATCCTAACCAACCCATTGTCACTCTCCAAGGGGTTCTCTTATTATGTTGGAGGAGTCCTGTTCCTCACCTCGATTATGAAATCACTCTCCCCAATCACAAAGGCACTCTTCTCAGAAAAGGAGGAGGTGTGGGGACTTGACCCAGTTTGCTCAATGGGAGCAGCATCAGCTTTGGAGGAAGCACTCTTTTTCCTACTCCTCTTTGAGCTTGTACCTTGTGCCTCAGGTGCTTCCTCTTTCTTCCTCTTGTGGGAGGGTTTTGGCTTCCTCCAGAAGGCTTGCTTGTCTCCTGAAAAATATAAGTGTTAGAAAAGTACAAAGGAATATTCAACAGATCCTACTAATATGAACAACTTTCAGAGGAGAAAGATCAATAACTTCTCTGTTTGTGTACTTCCTAGTTTGCCGACTTGAACGTACATTGACACAAAGTGGGGAAGCCACTGCTTACAACTTCCTACGTGGAGACATCAAACAATACTTCCTCTCTTGTGCCTCCCCATGTTCAACTTGCAACTTCCAAAGCCTAAGCTTCCTAGTTTGCCGAGTTGAACGTAGAATGATACAAAAGAGGGAAGTTGAACTTACCTAATCACACTTCTCAAGGGGAAATAACGAATTAATACTTCCTAAAGGGAAGTGTCATATTAAATCTTCCTAAGGGGAAGTAATGAATTAATACTTTTTAAAGGGAAGTGTCATATTAAATCTTCCTAAGTGGAAGTAATGAATTAGTACTTCTTAAAGGGAAGTGTCACATTAAATCTACCTAAGGGGAAGTAATGAATTAATACTTTCCAAAGGGAAGTGTCATACTAAATTTTCCTAAGGGGAAGTGGTGAACTAATACATCCTAAGGGGAATTAGGAACCTAAAGCTTCATGAGGGGAAGTAAAAGGACTTCCCCCTTTTGTACAATTCTACGTTCAAACCGGCAAACAAGAAGTCAAGACTTCCCACTTTCCTGAGTTGAACGCACATGGACACAAAGAGGGGAACTCTAAAGTTATTATAACTTCCTAAGGGAAGAGACTTCCTATGAAAGGAAGTCTAAACATACTTCCTAAGAGGAAGTATGATCCTAAATCTTCCTAGGGGAAGTAAAAAGACTTCCCCTCCTTGTGCCACTCTACGTTCAACCCGGCAAACCAGGAAGTCAATACTTCCCACTTTGCCGACTTGAACGTACCTGGACACAAAGGAGGGAAGTCTAAAAAATACTAACTTCCTAAGGAAAGAGACTTCCTATGAAAAAAAAGTCTAAACAAATACTTCCCCTAAATCTTCCTAAGGGGAAAGAAAGTCTAAACATACTTCCCCTAAATCTTCCTAAGGGGAAGTAAAAAGACTTCCCCTCCTTGTGCCACTCTACGTTCAACCCGGCAAACTAGGAAGTCAAGACTTCGCACTTTGCCGACTTGAACGTACATGGACACAAAGGAGGGAAGTCTAAAAAATTCTAACTTCCTAAGGGAAGAGACTTCCTATGAAAGGAAATCTAAACATACTTCCTAAGGGGAAGTATGATCCTAAAGCTTCTTAAGGGGAAGTAAAATGACTTCCCCTCCTTGTACTATTTTGCGTTCAACTCGGCAAACTAGGAAGTCAAGACTTCCCACTTTGCCGACTTGAACATATATGGACACAAAGGAGGGAAGCCTAAAAAATACCAACTTCCTAAGGGAAGAGATTTCCTATGAAAGGAAGTCTAAACATACTTCCTAAAGGTTAGTATTAAATATTCTAGCTTCCAGTGAGGGAGGAACTTCCTATAAAAGGAAGCCTACACATACTTCCTAAGTGAAAGTAAAATTTTAAACTTCCTGAGGAGAGGGAAGACCTATAACAACTACATTTTCCTATATGGAAGTAACTTCTTAAAAAAGAGGAGTCTAAAGAAACTATTATACAACTTCCCTACTTAGTGCCCACCTGCGTTCAAGTCGGCAAAGTGGGAAGTCACTAAGTAGGGAAATCCCTAATAACATTCCTAAGAGGAAGTGTTTTTAAAATTACAATTTAAATATCCAACTTCCCATTTAGTGCTTGCTTGCGTTCAAAACGGCAAAATGGGAAGACTCTAAGTAAGGAAGTCTATGTCAATATGATTGATAGGTAATACTTCTCAAGGTTTTACATAGGGAAGTATAAAAAAATGAAAGTCTAAGTTTTGAAAAATTGTAAAGATTAAATACCTGAGTCTTCCCCTTCTTCGAGGAAGTGTCCTCCCCCTGCCTTTGAGAGACTTGCTTCCAGAAGTCTTTTTGATTCATGTCTCCTTTTTTGAATGGAGGGAGGTCAGAAAGAGCTTCTTTTGCAAAAAGAAAAGACACTTGGTTAGATAAGTGGAGAAAAGAAACAGAGGTTTAGTGTTAGATAGTAAAGCAAAAATTACCCTGGTTATACTCATCCCCATAAGTTACACCAGTNTAAATTACACCAGCAGCAATAAGGAAGTTGCGATCTAAGAAGAATTCGCTAAAGGGGATCCAGTTGTAGGGAACTGTCAGAGTTTGTTTCTTGATCTCCACTGTGGTAGATCTGAAATATTCTAAGTTTTGTTGCTCAGAGTCACTCAATCTAGGAAGTACAAAAGATCTTCCTAGGCACTTTGGAAAAGGATTCCATTTTTTCAACACTTCTACAAGTGTTTTGTCATGAGACTTCACAAATACAAAATGGTTCCTCCAGTTGGGAACCTTGTTGGCCTTCTCCACACAAGTGAGGAACCCCTCACTATTTTTTCAGGTAGAAACACCCACGTTTGCAGTGGGAGGCTTTTGATAGATGATGAAGATGAAGGAAGACCTTAGAAGAAGCTTTCACTCCTCTAAGGCCACAAGAAGTCACATAAGACATTATGTGAACCCAAGAATTGGGAGTAAGTTGACATAGGCCAATGTCATATTTTTTGAAAAGATTGAAGATGAATAAGGAAGTGGGGAACCTAAGCCCTAAGTCAATAACTTCAGTATATACAGGGAAGCAATCTTCAGGGGCATCCAAAATGGTATCCCTCTTATTAGGGATGATCAGTTTAAAATACTCATTATTAAAGATCAAGTCACTACTCAGTTTATCTTTATTCACACCATCTACATATTCATCAGAGATGACTACATCATCAGCACCAGGATAGGAACCCCTCTTCTTCTTATGCTTAGAATTGGTAGCCTCAGAATCCTCTCTCTTCCTAGTAGGAATCTCCCTTACTTCCTCTTCAGGAGCTTAGCTTCCTGTGCAGCACCAGCATCCTCTCTTCCCTCAACCTGGGAAGTAGGATCTTGCTGATCAAGAGGATTCACATCTGAAACTTCAGATGCTGGAACTCTCAAAGTAGCAGTTTCTCTATAGGCAGTTTGTTTGGTTCTTGCCATTGCAACTTCCTACACAGGAAGAGAAGGAAGTAGGAAAGACCCAGGCAATAAATGATCAGGAACGCAGAAGATTGAGTTCCAACAGAAGAAGTAGTGTAAGGAGAAAGAAGTAATTTAATAGAGTTCTCATTATTATTTGGGGAAGAAGAGGATGAAGAAGCCATTGACAGATTTAAAGGAAAATAAAGACAAAGAAGTAAAAGAAAAACAAGAAATAAATTGAAGAAAAGGAAGAAAAAGAATTCAGGTAAATACCTGAAAAAGAAGAAGAAAACTAGGATCTACTATTCACACCGGAAACCACCGCACCAACTCGTCGGAATTCGCACCACAGGTTGCCAGAAATCGCCTCTGAAGTTTCTTGAGAGCTTGAGAAGATTCTTTGGAACTTTTAGAGAGAGAAAGTGAACAGTAAAATTATTGAAAATGATTGTTTCACAATCATTTTCAATCCCTATATATATAGGAAAATTTAAAGGGGTAGAAAGGTAAATTCCCCCTTCAAATTTGAAATTCCCCCCAAAAAACCTAAGAGGGTGGTTGAGGCATTAATAACTACTGATGAAGGTTACAAAATAACATCCGGAAGGGAATGAGACGTCAGTTGGGGCATGGATTATGGATCCAAACACCCAACTGAGGGGCAAATGATGTGGCGCGCTATATCATGCCATGTGTAAGCATAATACTGGGCCACGTGTCCCATTTATCATGCAAATTGCCAACTCATATCCAGTCTACGGACTGCATGGACAACTACGTGTCGCCCTAGAGATCGTGCCACGTGTTCGGTTTAACGAGAAGAGACTACTCCATGTTATGCGCCAAAGGCCAAAGGTTAAGGAGGCCCAACTAGGGCTCATAAAGGCACAAGCCAATCACCAAGGGACAAGTGTCCCAAAACCCTAGGGAACCCTTGGTGATCTTGCCTATAAATACCCCACGGAGCATTAATTCATACACACATTCAAGCACATTCACTCTCATACAATTCTTACATGATACTAGAGCCTCTCTCTAGATTAGTATTGTTAATTATTGTTATTTAACCTTAATCCTCCCACAAATACTTACTTAAGCATCGGAGGGGGAAAAAATCCTACCAGGATTTTGTTCCCTTGCTTTGCAGGAACCGAGGTCCGAGCCATTAGGATGTGAACAAGCCAACACCTTTCCATCTGAAGTGTAGCTCTCTAGTTCCCTCTCCACGTACTCAGTTGAAGTGACCCTACCAGGAACACATACTACATCACTCTTCATCATCACGCTTATCCGATTCAGGAGTGAATTGATGTGAATCAAACATCTCTTTGGTTGCAGTTGAACCCGACGAGTCAGAGCGACTCTGTTCTCGTTGAGCTCGCTTAGAGTTCAAATATTCTCTTGCATCTTTGCTAGATGCCCTCCTTTCATTGATGAATTCGCTAGCATCCTTACTCGAAGTTCTTTTAGCCTCAAGATACTCTCTAGCATCTTGAGCTAAATACTTCTTGAATTCAATGAATTCTCTAGCATCGGATCTTGTCCTGCTTACTTTAGTGTGTCCTTTTGCCACCTCCCACTTTGGCTTATACTTAGGAGTGATAGGATACTTTCTGAGTGTGCCCCAATGAGCTTTCAATGGAGTTCTTTCCTTCTTGATTCTTTCAACTTTCTCTTGGAAAGTTAGTCTTCCTTCACCTTGATCTTCCTGATCCATCTTTCCTTTAAGCTTTCTCTGACGAGGATCGCCCTCCTCATAAGTTCTCTTGGAGGAATGCTCCCGTAGAGCATCCATAAAGGACTCCTTGAGACCTTCCAAGAAACTCTTGAGTTGACCCATCACTAGTGGAAGAAACCTCATTTGCTGCGGTTATATAGGGGGTATATGCTGCGGTTTTGGACCGCAGCATACACAGTAGCAACATTTGAGGGTATAGTTATATGCTGCGGTCCAAAACCGTAGCATAAAGTGTTGTTATATGCTGCGGTCCTAAATAAACGCAACATAAAGTATGCTTCCCTAAAAAAAAGCTGACTTTATGCTGTGATTCTTTGAAAGGACCGCAGCATATAATAGGCCCAAAAAACAAAAAAAAAAACAAAAAAATTTCAATATTTTTATGCTGAAATGAAAGCCTGAAAGACTTAATACATATGAAACATCATTTTTTTTCATTGACATGCTGTTAAAATAGCCTGCTAAAAGTATAGTAACAACAATAATAAATGACATCTAAAAATGGGGGAAAAACAAAAACAGCTGCTATGCATAGCAGTGTAGCAGCCAAGAGTAATACAAGAGTACCCTTAGGTACCCAGTAGGCTCTAGACGACAAACTTCGGCAATGCTTCTTCACAAAACTCTGAAAAACGGGAAGAGCACAAAACAGCAAACAGGAAGAGCATAAAACAGGCAGCTTAGCTCAGGTTGTACAATATTGTCATTTATTAGGCAAAAGAGATATCTAATTAAAGGTAATACGCATACCTTAGTTGCACTTAGCTTAGTCAGTAGCTAGATATCATATGCCTGGTACTTTTTGGTACAACATATGCCACATGGTATTTAACTTTCTTAAGTTCTAAAATATACCAATATGCCATAATAAAATAAAATCAACAACCAAATTACAGACAGCCAAAATAGCTATCAGCTTATCAAAACTCGATACAAAGGCCATTAACAACATTACAGCACGAATCTGGTGCTTGCAGATTAGGATATGAGAAAATACAAGAGATCAAAGTACTAAACCGCATCGAAAAATGGTACACAAATAACTATCTATCTATCTATCTATCTATCTATCTATCTATCTATCTATCTATCTATCTATCTATCTATCTATCTATCTATCTATCTATCTATCTATCTATCTATCTATCTATCTATCTATCTATCTATCTATCTATCTATCTATCTATCTATCTATCTATCTATCTATCTATCTATCTATCTATCTATCTATCTATCTATCTATCTATCTATCTATCTATCTATCTATCTATCTATCTATCTATCTATCTATCTATCTATCTATCTATCTATCTATCTATCTATCTATCTATCTATCTATCTATCTATCTATCTATCTATCTATCTATCTATCTATCTATCTATCTATCTATCTATCTATCTATCTATCTATCTATCTATCTATCTATCTATCTATCTATCTATCTATCTATCTATCTATCTATCTATCTATCTATCTATCTATCTATCTATCTATCTATCTATCTATCTATCTATCTATCTATCTATCTATCTATCTATCTATCTATCTATCTATCTATCTATCTATCTATCTATCTATCTATCTATCTATCTATCTATCTATCTATCTATCTATCTATCTATCTATCTATCTATCTATCTATCTATCTATCTATCTATCTATCTATCTATCTATCTATCTATCTATCTATCTATCTATCTATCTATCTATCTATCTATCTATCTATCTATCTATCTATCTATCTATCTATCTATCTATCTATCTATCTATCTATCTATCTATCTATCTATCTATCTATCTATCTATCTATCTATCTATCTATCTATCTATCTATCTATCTATCTATCTATCTATCTATCTATCTATCTATCTATCTATCTATCTATCTATCTATCTATCTATCTATCTATCTATCTATCTATCTATCTATCTATCTATCTATCTATCTATCTATCTATCTATCTATCTATCTATCTATCTATCTATCTATCTATCTATCTATCTATCTATCTATCTATCTATCTATCTATCTATCTATCTATCTATCTATCTATCTATCTATCTATCTATCTATCTATCTATCTATCTATCTATCTATCTATCTATCTATCTATCTATCTATCTATCTATCTATCTATCTATCTATCTATCTATCTATCTATCTATCTATCTATCTATCTATCTATCTATCTATCTATCTATCTATCTATCTATCTATCTATCTATCTATCTATCTATCTATCTATCTATCTATCTATCTATCTATCTATCTATCTATCTATCTATCTATCTATCTATCTATCTATCTATCTATCTATCTATCTATCTATCTATCTATCTATCTATCTATCTATCTATCTATCTATCTATCTATCTATCTATCTATCTATCTATCTATCTATCTATCTATCTATCTATCTATCTATCTATCTATCTATCTATCTATCTATCTATCTATCTATCTATCTATCTATCTATCTATCTATCTATCTATCTATCTATCTATCTATCTATCTATCTATCTATCTATCTATCTATCTATCTATCTATCTATCTATCTATCTATCTATCTATCTATCTATCTATCTATCTATCTATCTATCTATCTATCTATCTATCTATCTATCTATCTATCTATCTATCTATCTATCTATCTATCTATCTATCTATCTATCTATCTATCTATCTATCTATCTATCTATCTATCTATCTATCTATCTATCTATCTATCTATCTATCTATCTATCTATCTATCTATCTATCTATCTATCTATCTATCTATCTATCTATCTATCTATCTATCTATCTATCTATCTATCTATCTATCTATCTATCTATCTATCTATCTATCTATCTATCTATCTATCTATCTATCTATCTATCTATCTATCTATTATCCATAATATATATTCGATACAGTAGGAAGAAAGCAACATATACACTAAACATTGATCTGTCAACATCTTAACTTAAGCTAAATCAAAGTTGAATATATGACA
Organism: Suaeda aralocaspica; assembly: GCA_016808085.1. NCBI lineage: Eukaryota > Viridiplantae > Streptophyta > Magnoliopsida > Caryophyllales > Amaranthaceae > Suaeda > Suaeda aralocaspica. Next base: position 1,996,157 of record PYUH01000373.1, on the reverse strand, counting down.
GTAAAATCACTAAAAAAACAATGAAAATTAAATTGCAATTTCAATGAAAATATTTCCACTGAGATCATATAGCATCACTTTCAACCCTAGTCTAAAATGGAATTGCAACTAAATTATATACCTGTGAGACATGATATTCTGGACCATCAGTTAAGGAGAAAGTAACATATCAATTAACAAACAATAATTAAGATTAAGTGGATAACATGATATAAATCACAAAATCAAAAATTTTTAACATTCAAAAATATCAAATCTAAAGTTTGAGAAATGACAATTATTACCCAAACTTGGTTTAGTCCAACAAGGTTTATGTTCTAGAGCATCATCACCCCATAAACTATTGCTATCAACTGAAACAGCAGTAGTTTCGGAAAATTGGATTGTTTCAAATCGGGTATTTTCAGGTAACCCCATTTTAACCTGAAGTCAAAAAATTCAACCAAAAAAAATTTCAATTAAGATCTCAATAATCTACTAAATTAGACAAAACCCAAGTCAAAAACAAATCAAAATCCATAATTAGTATACTACATTAGTCATAAAAATACAATCTTTACTAATAATTCAACTTCAAAACCATCAAATGAAGCAATAAAAACCCAAAATTTAACAGAAATTGAACAAATACCATTGACATAATAACATCCAATGAATATAACAGAAATCTGATGAAATTAATACAAGAAAATTAGGGAAAAATACAAAATTATGAGATTAAATTGAAAGGAAAAATAACCTCACCTGAGATTGAGAAGAAAAATGGTCTCTTTTAATCATATGAGCAAGCATAACAAACATAGTAATAGTTAAAAACCAAGAAGGTTATTTGCACAACTTGCTTGTTTTTTTGAAATTTTGTCAGTTATCACCTTTATAAAACCAATGCATACAACCAACAACAGAATAATATGTGAGTATGAGGTTCGTTCGTTCATGCATTCAAGACTATAAAGAATAATTACATGAATTAGAGAAATAACAATCAAAGAACTAAGAATCGATTCATGTCAAATGCCCTTGCTACTATTTGAAATAAAAACTAGCAACATCAAGAAAAAAAATCAAATTCATCACACATATAATCCACCACCAAAGGTTCAAAACTCTAAAGCAATCGCCCAATTCATCACACACATCAAAATTTGTGTGATTTATTTTCTTTTTCATGTTAAACAGTTTTTCTGTCATTTCCCTTATTTCGTTGGCTATTTGGAACATAAAATGCTATAAGTCCTATAACCATCATTCAAAACCCAGAACCAACCCCTTTCAAAGTCTGAAAAATGAAACCCACCACCATTTAAACACTTAAAAAACCATATCAATTGTGTAATTCAACAAAGATGAAACTCAAACATCTTGGAAGAAGGTATATAAGCAAACTCAACCATATCGATTGCATAATTATAACTTTAAATCCACTAATTAAATCTTCCTTTCAATCAAATTCATTAAACAAAGAGTTTAGCTTTTCCATAAACTATACTTCAAAGTGTATAAGCAATAATACAATCACTATACTTAATAAGAAAGATGTAAGAGTTCAAATATACATTATAAATATTTGCAAAATCTGAAATTTTCTATAATCAACATCATAAGCAAATTGATTTATATAAAACAACAATAAAAATCATAAATTTCAATCAACTCGAATAAGGGTTTGATTTTGGGAGTAAATCATGAATAATGGGTAAATTATTAGCCTCACAAATGGGTAAATTAACATCATGAATAGGAGAAGGTGAAACCTTTTGAGCAGCACCGTCGAGGCAAAGGCGCATCGGCAGTGGCGCCAAACAGCAGCCGCAAGCCCGCAACAACAACCATTTATCAGCACTTCAAAATCGACAAATATGTATAAATTAAAGTGAAAGGTGAAACCTTTTGAGTAAACGATTGCAATAGACACTAATTGATTGCCCAAATCAACAAAAACTCACCCCAACTCAGAACTCTAAAACATAAACCTAGCAAGGGAACACCACTGCAGTCGCCACCTTCAATTCACATCCCTAAACCCATGAAATTAAGATCTAAAAAATCAACTAAAAACCGAAATTTTACAGGAATCAATAAAAAAGTAGGAAAAACAACTTTACCTGAAGGAATTCATCAAGCTTCAAATAAACAAGAAGAGAATTATTGATAGTACAGGCGAGTATCTTTGAATGAGAAATGATGAGGAGGAACGAATTCATGAGGTATATAAATTGAAGGATGAATGCGAATATAAATGAATGAAATGAGAGAAAAGTAGAGAGGAGAGGCGGATTTTTGTAGAGAAGATGAATGAGAAGATGAGTGAAATAAGAAGATGAATGAATGAAATGAGAGAAAAGAGTAGCTAGTTTTTTTTTTTTTTTTTTGTGAAGAAAAATGAGATGAGAGAATGAGAGAGGTCGAGTAAGGGTAAGAATTAAGATACCCTTGTTTTGAGTGGGTCCCTATAAAATATGTTTTAAAAAATAGTATTGTTATATGCTGCGGTCTAGACCACATTATTTAGTCTTAGGGACCGCAACATATAATATATATGCTACGGTCCTCCATGAACCGCATCATATAATGGCCATCTAGTCTCCCTCCAATACTTTATCCTGCGTTTTTTTTTTTCGCATCTAAAAAACCGCAGCATATAAGGTGAAGTATATAGCGATTTTTCTACTAGTGCATAGTCACGGGTTGATCCTCTGCTCCTTTTCCCTTAGGAGAGCCAGTTCCTTGCCCGGTTTCATAGTTCCCAGATTGATCAAGATACCGAGTCTCATCTTCGGTTGGAAGTAAACCACCGGTAATCATCAGGTGCCCTCCCCTCAGACGGCACCAAATGATGTAGAAAGAGATCCTGGTCGGATCACTTCAACTGAATACGTGGAGAGGGAACTAGAGAACTACACTTCGGACGGATAGGTGTTGGCTTGTTCACTTCCTGATGGCACGGACCTCGGTTCCTGCAAAACAAGGGAACAAAATCCTTGTAGGATTTTTTCCCCCTCCGATGCTTAAGTAAGTATTTGTGGGAGGATTAAGGTTAAATAACAACAATTAACAATACTAATCTAGAGAGAGAAACTCTAGTATTAAGTATGAATTGTAGGAGAGTGAATGTCCTTGAATGAATGCCTCAAGGGGTATTTATAGGCAAGATCACCAAGGGTGCCCTAGGGTTTTGGGGACACTTGTCCCTTGGTGATTGGCTTGTGCCTTTATGAGTCCTTGTTGGGCCTCCTTAACCTTTGGCCTTTAGCCCATAACATGGAGCAGTCTCTTCTCCTTAAACCGAACACATGGCACAATCTCAAGGGCGACACGTAGTCGTCCATGTAGTCCGTAGACTAGATATGAGTCATATGACTTGGCAATTTGCATGATAAATGGGACATGTGGCCCAGTATTATGCTTACACGCGGCATGGTATGGCGTGCCACATCACCAACCATAAAAACCAAACTTAAATTTTTAATTTAATGCTCAAATCACCAAATAGCCAAAATTTGTCCAACTAAACAATTATCCACAACTACTAGCTATAACTAATTATTTACAACTATATATTTACCACTATTGAAAGAAATAACACATTATTTTCTTTTTTATTTTTATTTTTTTTCTTTTTATTCCTCTTGAATTTTGATTTTTTTTTAAAATAATATCGAAAACAATAAAAATTACAAGCTTATATTTTGCAATCAATTACTTCACTTAAAAATCCAAACATCAAACTTCCCTTAATTATAACCTAAAATAGCCATGATCAAACAATCACTAAGTGCCAAAATCCATAAAAACATACTATCAAAACCACAAATGGCACCAAAACATAACCAAAACTCAACCAATAATGATTCAATCAAATAAAACTCCCCTAAGAAAAGCTTAGGCATATGGCATATAATATGAACAATGAATGGCTAAGAACAGTTTGTAATATGGTTAAAAACAAATAAGGATTAAGGCTCAAAAATAAGGATCAAAGGGAAAAGTTTGATGATCAAACCATGAAGTACTAAAAGTGAATTTGAAGGCTACCTAATGGAAGAAGTCTTTCCATCATGCGCAACATACACAATCAAGAATCACGCTACTAGAGTCTAAAGCCGAAACAAAGATCATACTTGCAGTGGGAACTAAGCACACATGAATATAATATGGAAATAAAGTATAATATAAATAGCTCAAATCCTTCGGTTAACACAGTTCAAGTCTAAAACCCAAGCATGGTTAACAAAAAAATGACCGCAATGAGGGGATCAAAGCAAATCCAAATTCAAATCATACTCAAATTCATCCACAAATTACATCATCCCAAGCCAAGAGTCAAAACAAAACATATATATAGGGGCATAGGGAAGCCATTGCTCACGACGATCATCAACATTAATTCCAGAAACCACACTAACTATGAAAGCAATTTAATTTAGCCTAAGAAAGCAATACCTTTTTTCGTCACATGTAAACTCCTACTCCTAATGAGTAGTATAAACCATGAAAAATCCTAAAATATAATGAAAACTATACTAGAAAGCAATAAATACTTATCTCCTCTAAGCCGAACTCAGCAATGTTCTCATTGCTAGAAGGAGAAAGTAAGCGATTAATATAACCTATGAGCTGCCTCCCGTAAAATACTTGTTTAAGGTCATTAGCTTTGGCCATAGCGACCTCATAACTCAAGGAGGATCAAAGAGTAAACCAAACCCCATGTAGTTAAGTAACTCAGATTTATCGTTTGCTCGCATGTTACATCATCCTCGTCTGAAACCTCATTATTTACCTTGCTCATCTCACTAGCATGTGAAGAATGTTTCCTATGTTTCTCGTGCTTTTTGGGTCGCTTTTTTCCTTTTGATTGGATATTGGTGCAGGTTTTTATCATCATTATCTCCGTCATCTGCAGTAGAATCCAAACAAGCAGTGGCCTCTAGAAGATCCTTATTAGGGGATCGAGGTATATTAATGTGACCAATCTCATTAACAGTGTAAATTGCATGGCATGATTGTTCTATCATGGGACATTTCAAAGCAGCATCAAGGTTAAAAGTAACCCTATTTTCCCCTACAGAAAAAGTAAGACTTCCATTCTTAACATCACTAACAGCACCTACAATATGTAGAAATGGTATACCAAGAATAATGGGGAAGTGAGCATCATCATCCATATCTAACACAACAAAGTCTACAGGATTAAAAAATTTTCCTACCTTAACTGGAACATCCTCAAGAATACCCTTAAGGTACTTAAGGGTCTTATTTGCCATCTACAAGATAATGTTAGTAACTCTCAAAACACCCATATCAAGTTTCTAGCATACGAATAATGGTATGACAGTAACAATAGCTCCTAAATCACATAAAACTTTATTAATGAACAGAAGACCGATGTTACAAGGAATTGAAACACTTCTAGGGTCCTTCAGTTTAGGTGGAGATTTATTTTGCAATATGGCACGACACTCCTCAGTAAGTGCTACAGTCTCCACTACATTCAACTCACGCTTCATACTCAAAATATCTTTCGAGAATTTAGTATAAGTGGGTACCTGTGTGATTAGTTCTTAAAAGGCACAATAACATGCAAGTGTTTTTTACTAATTCTAGGAACTTACTGAATTGTGAATCATTCTGCTTTTGATTTATTCTATTAGGAAAAGGTATTAGGAAAAGGGAGTCTTACCATATCTAGAGGAATTGTTTCTGTAAGCTTCTCAACGTCCTTGGCCTTCTCCTTTGGTGTTTCGGGCTCCTTCTACTCATTGGCCGCTAATTACCACATTACTAACCTTGTTGGCTCTAACTGTAGCATCAGGAATGATATCAACAGTAGGCATCTGGGACCATCATAAGTGGTAACAGTTCTTAAAACAATGGCATTAACCGTGTTACAAGGAGAGTTTGACAGTGATGGTTGAGGTGGAAGTTTCCATTGCTGTCTTTGAGCTGTTGATTTTCCAATTAACGGTTGTGAGCTTGCATATAGCTTCCATACTCTTCGTTTTCTTCGTTGATGAGGCTATCGCACACCTATCAAAAGTAAACCAAACCACTCTAACTAATATAGCTAGGGAAGTAGGGATCGAATCCACAGGGAAGCAATTAAACCTATTAGTTCTAAAAAGTTTAGATTGTGTAAAGGGCCTTTGAATGTTGAATTAAGACTCAAACGCTAACTAAAACTAGAACTAAGTTGATTAAGGGAATAAATCTATGACTAAGCCTAGGACATCGGTTCACCATAGATTAACAAAAGAATTGCACACAATTAATTAATTAGATTATCAATTTCCTTGAATTAAGGTCCACTAATTCTCTCGAATCTAGTCCCCTTCAAAACTCCTCTAATGGCTCTCGCTCAATTAGACCCGTTTTACCTATTGTCCTTATGATCTAGTTGTGGTAATCTTACCTCTCGGCATCGATTTCAACAATATCAAACTAACAATTAAACCTGGCCAGTATTTAACTGAAAGCAATAAAAGTTGACAACAGGAATTCAAGTACATTAATAACCAAATTAACAATTATGAACAAGCATCAAAATCAAACCATGGATCCCCTAGTCCTAGAAAAAGAACTACTCACGCATAATAGAAACTAAGGGAACCAATTTGATCATAAAAACTGGAACTGAAAACATGACTACAGCAATTAAAGTAATTAACAAGAACAAAAATTAACTCAAAAGCAAGAACTAAAACAAAAACAAGATCTAAAATTAAAATACTACTAACAATTAAAACTAAGGAAAATAATTAAACTAATAAAAACAAGAGAAGAAAATAAAGAAGAACCTGAAATTGCAATTGTATTGAATGAATGATTGGGTTTTGACAAAAGTAAGTTCTAGAGAGAAACTGAATGGAAAAATCCTAAGGAGAGAAAAAATATAATCTCTAGTCTAGTCTCTAATGTGTTAAAAAGACCTAACACAAACACTATTTATATAAAAAGTACAATGCTCGAGTCAAAAGGAGTGAAAAACGGGCTCCGGACAAACCGCCCGACCAATCGGGCAAAATCCGCCCGATCGGGCTCACGAAGCGAATGATTTTGGCCTTGGAAGCAATCCGCCCGACTGCTCGGGCGAAATCCGCCCGATCGGGCGCGATCAGTGTTTTCGCCTCTATCTTCTTGAAAAATGCTAAGTAAATTCCGCCCGACTGCCCAAGCGAAATGACTTTCTCGCCTAAATCATGTCAGCTCGTCTTGTGTTACTCCAGGCTTCATCATAGCTTCCTAGTTACTTCAATTCTAACCCATGGCTTCTAGTATCTAGCTGTAACTCATATGATTGCCTCGGAATCAATGCAAAAACACCGAAATCCTGCAAAAAGTCACTAACAAGCACAAACAACTCCATACAACCAAATNCTAACAAGCACAAACAACTCCATACAACCAAATGTTAGCCAAAATAGCTCCGAAGAGCATAGGTTAGAGTCAAAATAAACTAAGAAAGGGGGTAAAATTTAAGAATAAAATACGCTTATCAAACTCCCCCAAGCCAAACCCTTGCTTGTCCTCAAGCAAACAACTAAACTGAACAATGACTTCATCCCAAAACTTTTGAAAATACAATCAACTCAAGCAATTCCGAGCATGTAAGTTCCTATACCAACATATCAAAATCCCTTGACCCGGCCATCCACTTAAATCAAAATCAATAAGCCAACCATGTAAGAAATAGAAGTCGATGACTAGAGTAGCTACTCGGTGTCACTCCACACATAAAATTGAGCATAAACAGTGAAGCTCACCCTTAATCCCAAATAAGAGGCAAGTGCAATAAGTGTTTAAATGCAAATTTTGAGAACCCAAACCCACATCTCACACCTCATGCAAGTGTTTAAGGGTAGTCACTCAATCCTAATGTGAAAGTCGACTCGAAATGCAAGTAATACTCACTAGCTTTGGCAATTGACTCACTTCACAAGGACTAAAAATATGTACATGTCGATCAAAAGGTCTTTTTAAGCTTTGTAACGTGGCTAGGGTGATGGGTAGGATAGAATTTGGGATAATGTGGCGGTAAATGCGGGCTATACGCATGTAACAATCAAAAATATTAATTAACATCTCCAGCATCAACTCCAACATCAAACCAATTCACATGGGATCACATCACACCATTAAAACTTACATTTCAACTACTTCAAATATCGCAAGCTTTTCTTCTTCAACATCTTTAAATTCTCTTTTTTTTTTCTTTCATTTCATTTTTTTTTTCATTTCTTCTTCTTTTTTTTCTTTTCAACTTTCAAGATTTTTTTTTCAACTTAGGCTCACAACTCTTAATGACATGCCAAGGACAAAATCATCACACATACATAACTAGGCCAATAAAAGATATAACATTTTAATTCTTCATTAAAGCTAGCCTAAACATTGGTATGCAGAGCCTTAATGTGAGACCTATTATCAAACTTTAACTACAACCTTTTCACAATTTTTTCAATCCTCCAAAACCTCCAACAAATGCAAAACAACAACAAAACAACTCTCCTACTCCCCCAAGCCAAGCTTGGGCATATATCAAAATGATTAGAACAAGGCCAAATAAGGTTGTAATGTGGCTAAAATGCAAATGAAGGGTAAAAAGCTCAAAACAAGGATCAAGGGAAAATTTGTGAATGAAGGCCTAAAATCTGAAAGCTCCTAGAAAATGAATGCCTTTTATCATTCGCGACATGTAACATACCAAAGCCAAGCTACTAGAGTCAAAAGCCAAAACATGGATCATACATGCACTAGGAACTAAGCACACATGAAAAGAAACAAGCATAGAAATAATGTATGCAANTAAGCATAGAAATAATGCATGCGGCTCAAATCCTCCCGTTAACACAGTTCAAGCCCCTACTCTACACATGGCTATAATGGCAAGATTAGAAATTGTTTCAAGCTAAGTTAAGTTCAAGTCCACGTTGGCAATTCCAAAAACATAACTCATCACATGCCCAAATCGATCAAAAACATTTTTCAATAAAATGCGGGGCACAGGGAAGTCATCATTCAATCATTCAGTACTTCTCAAATCAAAAATAAACTCAATTCATTCAAACCATTCAATCTATAAAACAATAAAAACTAAACTAGGAAAGCAGAACTAAACTAGGAAAGCAGTACAATATTTTTGGTCATATGTAAACTCCTACTTTTAGCAAGTAGTACAAACCATATGACTATCCTAAGAAAGCAATAAATCTATACTAAAAAGTAATAAAACTATACTAATAAAGCAATAAATCATACCTCCCCCAAGCCGGACTCAGCAATGTCCTCAGTGCTAGAAAGGAGTAAGGGAACAGCTCCTCAGTCGGAGTCCTGAAGGAACTCCTCGGTATCGCCCTCCTCCTCATCATCGTCATCATCAGCAGCTCCACCCATGCCACTCGTGCCCTCTCCCGTAGGCTCATAACCCCCCTGGGGATAAGTGTACCAGGATAGGTGAGGACCAGCGGGAGAAACCACTCCCTGTCTCGCAAAATGATCATAAATGGGGTACATAGCAAGCCGGTGGTCCTGCTGAAAAGTATCAAACTGCTGATAGAACTGGGTCTGCTGTATCTGGAACTGACCGAACTGGTTCTGGAGTCGGTCAATGGATGCCCTCATGTCACTTCTCTCAAAATAGGGGACATTAGTCCCTGGTACCCCGGCTTCCCCCTGTTGGGGAGGTTGAGAGTGGGATGGTTCACCCTACTCTCGTTTGGTGTAGGTACGGGTACCGTACTCAGGAATGGATTCATGCCCATTGAGGGGCATGAGGTAGGAATCCTGATCAGTAGGCAGCCCTGTATAAACAGGGTTGGGGAGTAACACGGATTGGGCTTTTCGGGACCCCACATACCATCGCAACTTGTTTTGGGTGGCTAAGTCCACCCACTCCAAGTGGCTCAAGAAAGCAAAGCCCAACATGTTGGACCCCTGGACCTTGGTCCTGTTCAGAGTAGGAATGCCATGATATTGGGCAATCCTAGAGATTAGGCCGCCAAAAACAATGTTATTAGACTTTTGCTGGTCGTACTGGTTGGTACCTGGAAGGGTGTTGCTTTGGTTGTGGAGGTGTAGGATAAAGTGATGAGGAATGTTGATGGTGTAAGGAAATTGGGTTTTAACTAGATGTTGTCCAAGGATGGAAACTTCAATTTTGCTCACATTGTTTGGCTCCTTACGGCAAAAAATAGTCAGACCCATGAATCGTTGAGCGATTCTAATAGCAGGCTGGTGGATGCGGTTAGCATGAGCATGCTGCCAGTTTTGCAAAGTGTCACCTGTAAGAGCAGACCAAAGAGTGGCACCATTATACCCCTCAGGGGGCTTCATGGTGCCGTCAGAGTGCATACCAAAAATTCTACCAAAGTCATCAGCATTTAGCTCCCATGTCCTGTTACCCAGTCGGTAACGGATGGCCCTAACAGGGCGGGAGCTACTAGGTCTTATAATAGAAATACTAGACAAAAACTCATAAGTAAGATCGGCATATGTAGGGAGATTAAGATTGAAGAAATAACTTAAACCAATATTAGTAAATAACTCTCTAGTGCTATCCTTAATTCCTAACCTTCTTAACAACGAATTATCTAAAAATCTTGTGGGAGCAACTACTCTACCAGTTAATAAATTAAATTTTACCTGTTGTTCTTCGGATTCAAAGACGATGTTCGGAACCTCGGTCTCGTGGAACTTGAGGTGGTGGTGGTGGTTGTTGTTGTTGCGGTTGGCCACGGCCCCTTTGCTACGTAGATCTTGTTCTTTGGGATGCCATAGTGAGTTTTTTTTTGTAAGTTTGGGGTAATATGTATGAATATGGGGTTTTGGTGGGGGGGGGAAGAGAGGTAGAGAATGTGATTTTTGTGTGGGGGATCTTGAAGAGGAAGGAGAAAGAAAGATTTTGGTGAAAGTTTGGAGTGATTTGGCGTAGTATTGAGTGAGTTATGAGTGAAAGAAAATTTAGAGGAAGTTGAGTGGTTATGGAGTTTGAGAGGATTTGAGAGATTTTGAAGTGAGGTTGAAGATGAATGAGTGAATGAGAGAGAAGGAGAGAAGATAAGGTAATAGGGGTGTCCGGGTGATCCGCCCGACTAGAACCAATTTCGCCCGATTGAGATGGCCCGACTCGGGCGAAATTTACTTAGAAAATTTTCAGCATTCTTCGAAAAAACGCCATTCGCGCCCGATCGGGCGGATTTCGCCCGACTGCTCGGGCGAAACGCTCGCCTTGTGTGCCCGATCGGGCGGCTCTCGCCCGACTGCTCGGGCGGATTCGGTATCTCCTGTCCAACAGCTATTTTCACTCATCACATTCGCCCGATCGGGCGGCTTTCGCCCGACTGCTCGGGCGAAATGCCTCTGGACCACGTTTACGCCTGTTTTCGTATGTTGATCGTAGAATGCAACCGGAAACCTATAGCACAACTGACTTTGACTGAAAGCATTAGTACCCTCACTCTCACTCACCAAAAGTACGGGAAGAGCTAGAGTCCCTACTAAACTAAGAAAAAGAAAACAAAGAGCTACTAAACCTAAACTAACTACGGGTTGCCTCCTGCAAAGCGCTTGTTTAAGGTCATTAGCTTAACCATGTTACCTTATAGCTCATAGGGGTGTGGGTCGCGGAGATGGATTTCTTCGACTAGGCCAGCAATGTCACCTTCATAGTAGTGCTTGAGGCGGTGTCCATTAACTTTGAATCGCTCTCCTTTCTCATTTTGAACCTCTACAAATCCATTCTTGCTCACCGTAGTAACAATGAAAGGACCGCTCCACCTAGACCTCAACTTTCCAGGAAAAAGCTTCAGTCTAGAATTAAATAATAGGACCTTATCACCTGTTACAAATTCCTTCCTTACAATCCGCTTATCGTGCCATCTCTTAGTCTTCTCCTTATAAATCTTAGCACTATCATAGGCTCCCAATCGAAACTCGTCCAGCTCATTTAATTGGAGTAACTGTTTCTCACCTGCAAGCTTGGCATCCATGTTGAGCTCCTTTACTGCCCAGTAAGCCTTGTATTCTAACTCAACTGGCAAATGACACGCTTTCCCATACACTAACCGATATGGAGATGTACCGATAGGTGTCTTGAAGGTCGTTCTATATGCCCATAATGCATCATACAACTTGCTACTCCAATCTTTCCTTGACTTTGCAACCGTTTTCTCCAGGATGGCTTTGATTTCTCGATTTGAAACTTCCACCTGACCACTGGTTTGTGGATGGTATGCTAATCGTGTTCTGTGGTAAACACCGTACTTCTCCAGCAGTTTATCTAGCCTTTTCTCATGGAAATGCTTTTCCCCATCACTGATGACAGCTCTAGGAACTCCGAACCTAGGAAAAATAACCTGCTTAAACATCCTCAAAACAGTGTTAGAATCACAATGGGGGGTAGCAAGAGCTTCCACCCATTTAGAAACATAATCCATAGCAACTATTATGAAACGATTTCCATTCGAGGATGGAAAGGGGCCCATGTAATCAATGCCCCAAACATAAAAAATTTCAACTTCCAATATAGCTGTTTGGGGAATTTCGTGCCGTTGTGAAATATTACCTGTTCGTTGGCACGAATCACAAGACATAATAAAGGCTCGAGTGTCCTGTAGGATGGTAGGCCAATAAAAACCTGATTCAAGGACCTTAAACATCGTCTTAGAAGGTCCAGCATGACCTCCATATGGTGATGAATGGCAATGGTGGAGTACACCATAGACTTCCCATTCCGGAACACATTTCCTGTATAAACCATCTGCACACTCACGAAACAAGTTAGGATCATCCCAAAAGTATCGCTTAACATCATGCAAAAACTTCTTTTTCTGCTGATAAGTCAAATCAGAAGGTAAAACACCTCCTACAACGTAATTAGCAAAATCAGCAAACCAAGGAGAATTCACACAAACAGCAAACAAATGTTCATCAGGGAAAGAATCGTCAATGGGGGTAGAGATCTCCCCATCATCATACCGTATCCTCGATAAGTGGTCAGCTACCACATTCTCTGCTCC
>PYUH01000373.1:1865741-1973992 GCA_016808085.1 Suaeda aralocaspica | reverse complement strand
ACCTGCAAGCTTGGCATCCATGTTGAGCTCCTTTACTGCCCAGTAGGCCTTGTATTCTAACTCAACTGGCAAATGACACGCTTTCCCATACACTAACCGATATGGAGATGTACCGATAGGTGTCTTGAAGGTCGTTCTATATGCCCATAATGCATCATACAACTTGCTACTCCAATCTTTCCTTGACTTTGCAACCGTTTTCTCCAGGATGGCTTTGATTTCTCGATTTGAAACTTCCACCTGACCACTGGTTTGTGGATGGTATGCTAATCGTGTTCTGTGGTAAACACCGTACTTCTCCAGCAGTTTATCTAGCCTTTTCTCATGGAAATGCTTTTCCCCATCACTGATGACAGCTCTAGGAACTCCGAACCTAGGAAAAATAACCTGCTTAAACATCCTCAAAACAGTGTTAGAATCACAATGGGGGGTAGCAAGAGCTTCCACCCATTTAGAAACATAATCCATAGCAACTATTATGAAACGATTTCCATTCGAGGATGGAAAGGGGCCCATGTAATCAATGCCCCAAACATAAAAAATTTCAACTTCCAATATAGCTGTTTGGGGAATTTCGTGCCGTTGTGAAATATTACCTGTTCGTTGGCACGAATCACAAGACATAATAAAGGCTCGAGTGTCCTGTAGGATGGTAGGCCAATAAAAACCTGATTCAAGGACCTTAAACATCGTCTTAGAAGGTCCAGCATGACCTCCATATGGTGATGAATGGCAATGGTGGAGTACACCATAGACTTCCCATTCCGGAACACATTTCCTGTATAAACCATCTGCACACTCACGAAACAAGTTAGGATCATCCCAAAAGTATCGCTTAACATCATGCAAAAACTTCTTTTTCTGCTGATAAGTCAAATCAGAAGGTAAAACACCTCCTACAACGTAATTAGCAAAATCAGCAAACCAAGGAGAATTCACACAAACAGCAAACAAATGTTCATCAGGGAAAGAATCGTCAATGGGGGTAGAGATCTCCCCATCATCATACCGTATCCTCGATAAGTGGTCAGCTACCACATTCTCTGCTCCTTTCTTATCACGAATCTCGAGATTGAACTCTTGAAGCAACAAAATCCACCGAATAAGCCTCGGTTTGGCTTCCTTCTTTCCAAGCAGGTATTTAAGAGCTGCATGGTCAGTGTAGACAATAACTTTCGAACCTACAAGATAAGCACGAAATTTATCTAATGCATAAACTATAGCAAGCAACACTTTTTCCGTGGTGGCATAGTTAACTTGAGCTTCATCCAAGGTCTTACTAGCATAATAAATAGCATGTAGGACCTTATCTCTCCTTTGTCCTAAAACAGCACCAACTGCAAAATCACTAGCATCACACATTATTTCAAAAGATAAATTCCGATCGGGGGATTGTATAATGGGTGCTGAAATTAGTGCATTTTTTATCATATTAAAGGACTCAAGACACTCATCAGTGAATTTAAATTCAGCCTCTTTCAACAGCAATTGAGTTAGTGGTTTCGCAATTTTAGAAAAATCTTTAATAAACCTGCGATAAAAACTAGCATGACCCAAAAAACTTCTTACCCCTTTAACATTCACCGGAGGTGGCAGTTGCTCAATTACTTGTATTTTCGCCTTATCCACCTCAATACCACGTTCGGACACCAAATGTCCCAGAACTACTCCTTCATTGACCATAAAATGACATTTTTCCCAATTTAAAACCAGATTTACCTGTGCACATCTCTGGAGAACTTTAGTCAAATTAGTCAAACATGAATCAAAGTCAGAACCATAAACACTAAAATCNATCAAAATCAGAGCCGTAAACACTAAAATCATCCATGAAGACTTCCATAATAGACTCTATGAACTCAGAAAAAATGCTCATCATACAACGTTGAAAAGTAGCTGGTGCATTACATAAACCAAAAGGCATTCTACGATATGCAAAAGTACCATAAGGGCATGTAAAAGTAGTTTTCTCCCTGTCATCAGGGTGGATGGGGATCTAAAAGAAACCCGAGTATCCATCAAGATAGCAGAAATATTTATTCTTAGCTAATCTTTCCAACATTTGATCAATAAAAGGGAGGGGGAAATGATCCTTTTTAGTTGCAACATTCAGTTTTCTATAGTCAATACACATTCTCCATCCTGTAACAACTCTAGTAGGAATTAATTCATTTTTATCATTACGAACAACAGTTGTTCCCCCTTTCTTAGGGACTACCTGTACGGGACTTACCCACTGGGAATCAGGCACCGAGTAAATAATACCTGCATCTAGAAGTTTAAGAACTTCCTTCTTCACTACCTCCTACATGTTAGGATTCAAACGACGTTGACCCTGTATACAAGGTTTATGACCTTCCTCTAAATGAATTCTATGCATGCAAAAATCAGGACTAATACCAGTCAAATCATCAATAGTATAACCAATAGCCTTTTTATGAGACTTAAGCACAGACAAAAGTTTATTTAATTGACTATCAGTAAGAGAAGCACTAACAATGACTGGGTACAACTCCTTATCATCTAGAAAAGCATATTTCAAATTAGAGGGGAGGGGTTTCATCTCAGGTTGGGTTACCTCTTTAACAGAACAAACCTCTTGTGGTAACTCAATAAATTTCCGGCTCTCCACCGGATTTAATTCCTCACCAGTGAGATCCTGGACCAATTCATCGGCATCAATTGTACCTTCACCTGCACCAACATCAAGGCAAACAACGGCCTCCAGAAGATCCTTTGTAGTGGATCGAGGCATATCATCAATGACATCAATAACATAACATGACTGTTCCATCATAGGACTCTTAAGAGCAGCATTAAGATTAAAGGTAACTTTATCATCCCCTACAGAAAGAGTCAAACTACCATTTTTGACATCAATAACAGCACCTGCAGTGTGTAAGAAAGGTCTACCAAGTATAATTGGGATATGAGCATCCTCATCCATATCTAACACAACAAAATCAACAGGAATAAAAAATTTCCCGACTCTCACCGGGACATCCTCTAAAATACCTTTAGGGTATTTCACTGTCCTATCTGCCATCTGTAAAGTGATGTTAGTAACCTTTAAAGCACCCATATCGAGTTTTTTACAAATAGATAAAGGCATAACACTAACACTAGCCCCTAAATCACATAAAGCTTTATCAATGAACAGTGGGCCAATATTACAAGGAATAGAAAACTTCTCGGTTCCTTTAGTTTCGGTGGTGACTTATTTTGCAATATGGCACTGCACTCCTCCGTGAGTGCTACGGTCTCCACCACATTCAATTCACGTTTCCTGCTTAAAATATCTTTCAAAAATTTAGTATAAGTAGGAATTTGGGTTATCAAATCACTAAATGGCACAGTAACCTGCAAATTCTTCATAATATCTAAAAATTTACTGAAATGATTATCATTCTTACTCCTGGTTACCCTGTTTGGAAAGGGTAACCTAACCTGTGACCTCGGGATTGTATCAATCGATGTGTCATCTACCTTCTTCTTAGGTGCTTCAGTTTCCTTAGCTGGAACTATCTCCAAATCTTCAATCACCACATCACTGGTCTTTTCAGCTCCACCTGCAACATCAGAATTAACATCATCAGTAGGCATTTTCGGGCCCTCATAAGCAGTTCCACTCCTCAAAGTGATGGCATTGACATGGTCCCTCGGGGGATTCTGTGATGCCTGTGATACTGGAGGTGTAGGTTGTGATGGAAGGTGGCCTGGTTGCCTTTGAGCAGTTGATTGTGCAATCTGAGCTATCTGAGTCTCTAGGTGCTTGTTGTGAGCCTGTATTGCCTCCATATTTTTCTGCATCTGTAACATTATATTTTTCAGCTCTGAAATTTCTTCACTAGGTTGAACTGGCAATGGTGGTGCTGATAGTGGTGGCCTGCTGAAACCTGGTGGGTGTGGTGGTACATATCTCTGCATCTGCTGGGGTGCCTGCTGAGGTGGCATAGCTTGCTGAGGATTCTGGACATTGCTGTTGTTCTTGTAGGAAAAGTATGGGTGATCCTTCCAGCCCAAATTGTATGTATTAGAATATGGATTGTTCTTGTAGGCTTGAAAGGCACACACTTGCTCTACTGAACTGGTACATGACTGGGAACTATGACCGAATGAACCACAGGAATCACAGAAAGGATCAGTACATCCCGAAAGTGCAGCTACAGGTGATGGTGGAGGAGCTGTAGTACCAATCTTATCAAGCTTCTGACTTATGGCATTGATCTGTGCAGCTAAACTCTCATACTTATCATCAACTACATGTTTTCCACCCTTCTTGGAATGCCCTCTAAGGTTACCAAACTGTGAATTATGAGTGGCAATTTCATCAATCAGCTCATATGCAGCATTGACCTCCTGGTTCATAAATCGACCATTAGCAGCGAAATCTAACAAAGCTCTACTCTCATTACCCAACTCATTGTAGAATGATTGAACCAGAAACCATTTCTCAAGCCCATGATGAGGACACATTCTCAACAACTCCTTAAACCGTTCCCAAGCATCATAAAGTGACTCATCTGTCTCCTGATTAAAGTTAGTAATTTGACTCCTCAATAAAGCTGTTCTCTGTGGTGGATAGTACTTCCTCTGAAAAGCAAGAGCCAAGTCCTCCCAACAATTAATTGTGGCCATATTAAGATCATTCAACCAGGTTCTAGCCTTGTCCTTCAACGAAAATGGGAACATTCTCCTCCTAATGTAGTCTTTAGAAACGTTCATTTGCTTGATAGTATCACAATATTGAAGGAAATTTTGCAAATGTAAATTCGGATCCTCCTTCAATGTCCCTGAAAACTGATTTCGTTCAACCATATTCACAAGAGTCGGTTTCAGTTCAAAATTGGCAGCATCGGTATCAGGTACTGAATAACCTCCAGCCATAGACTCCGTACTAGGCAAGGAATAGTCTCTCAATGAACGGGCCGCAGGTGGCGGTGGTGGAGGTGGTGGTCCTCTACCCTGTCCTTCTCCTTCGGCAGCCATTTCGACCTCTAAATAACCTTCAAACAACGGGTTGAAAGTGAACTCGAAGAACTGAGACAAATCAGAAACAGTTTCCTCCACGGATCGGGGAAGAAAAATTCGGCGTCTACTACGTCTCAACCGCTTCAAAAATACTCGCTCGGGCTCAGGGAAGATGAAAGTATCAGGCTCGTGGTCGTTTTGCATAAACCTATGAACCTGCACACAATGGAAACTCCGAGCAAATATAAGAAACTGTCTCAAAGAACCAAAGAGTTCTTTGAGACTAAGGAAAATAAAAAGAAAACAGTATAAACCCGACTAATAGAATTAAAAATTGCCTCCCCGGCAACGGCGCCAAAATTTGATGAGGCTATCGCACACCTATCAAAAGTAAACCAAACCACCCTAACTAATATAGCTAGGGAAGTAGGGATCGAATCCACAGGGAAGCAATTAAACCTATTAGTTCTAAAAAGTCTAAACTGTGTAAAGGGCCTTTGAATGTTGAATTAAGACTCAAACGCTAACTAAAACTAGAACTAAGTTGATTAAGGGAATAAATCTATGACTAAGTCTAGGACATCGGTTCACCATAGATTAACAAATGAATTGCACACAATTAATTAATTAGATTATCAATTTCCTTGAATTAAGGTCCACTAATTCTCTCGAATCTAGCCCCCTTCAAAACTCCTCTAATGGCTCTCGCTCACTTAGACTCGTTTTGCCTATTGTCCTTATGATCTAATTGTGGTAATCTTACCTCTCGGCATCGATTTCAACAATATCAAACTAACAATTAAACCTGGTCAGTATTTAACTGAAAGTAATAAAAGTTGACAACAGGAATTCAAGTACATTAATAACCAAATTAACAATTATGAACAAGCATCAAAATCAAACCATGGATCCCGTAGTCCTAGAAAAGGAACTACTCACGCATAATAGAAACTAAGGGAACCAATTTAATCATAAAAACTGGAACTGAAAACATGACTACAGCAATTAAAGTAATTAACAAGAACAAAAATTAACTCAAAAGCAAGAACTAAAACAAAAACAAGATCTAAAATTAAAATACTACTAACAATTAAAACTAAGGAAAATAATTAAACTAATAAAAACAAGAGAAGAAAATAAAGAAGAACCTGAAATTGCAATTGTATTGAATGAATGATTGAGTTTTGACAAAAGTAAGTTCTAGAGAGAAACTGAATGAAAAAATCCTAAGGAGAGAAAAAATATAATCTCTAGTCTAGTCTCTAATGTGTTAAAAAGACCTAACACAAACACTATTTATTTAAAAAGTACAATGCTCGAGTCAAAAGGAGTGAAAAACGGGCTCCGGACAAACCGCCCGACCAATCGGGCAAAATCCGCCCGATCGGGCTCACGAAGCGAATGATTTTGGCCTTGGAAGCAATCCGCCCGACTGCCCGGGCGAAATCCGCCCGATCGGGCGCGATCAGTGTTTTCGCCTCTATCTTCTTGAAAAATGCTAAGTAAATTCCGCCCAACTGCCCGGGCGAAATGACTTTCTCGCCTAAATCAAGTCAGCTCGTCTTGTGTTACTCCAGGCTTCATCATAGCTTCCTGGTTACTTCAATTCTAACCCATGGCTTCTAGTATCTAGTTGTAACTCATATGATTGCCTCGGAATCAATGCAAAAACACCGAAGTCCTGCAAAAAGTCACTAACAAGCACAAACAACTCCATACAACCAAATGTTAGCCAAAATAGCTCCGAAGAGCATAGGTTAGAGTCAAAATAAACTAAGAAAGGGGGTAAAATATAAGAATAAAATACACTTATCATTCGTCTTCTTCTTCTTCATCGTCGTCTTCTTCTTCTTCTTCTATCCTCCCATCTTGGTTTTGACTCTGATCAAACTTTGCCTGCTCCAGGGTTGTTTATTGGCGACTGCCACCTTTTTCCCGATGGCCTGAACTTCCCCTCTCCTCTTTTCCAGGTGGGCTCTATCAACTGCGGCTTTTGTAGTGTGTTGTTCTCGATATCGGTCAATTCGACCTTTCAGTCTCGTTGTGGCAGCGGCTAAGCATTTCTCTGTCCGATTTTGTTCTTCTTCGAGTGCCTACTTTACTGCCAAAGATACTACCCTGCTAATGGCATCTTTCGGCAAATCAAGTTTTCCACCAATAGTGGATATGTGACCCTCCAGCGCGGTCAGTCTCTCCTCGACCGCCTCTACTCTCTGACTGTTTGATCACACCATCGTCCCAATCGCATTGATACCAGATGTAAATTACTAGAATTCTCAGAAGTGAAACAGAAGAAAAACAGAACAATTATGGAGTCAATATGAAGGATTGGATTGAATGATTTCTCAAAAGGTTATAAGGATAATATGGCTTGAGGCCATCACTCTCTACTAGAAATTTTAGGATGCCAATCTCAAAAGGTCTACAACAATCACGTGACCAAATCCTCGTCTCTCCTTAATTTTATAACAACTACAATGCAACTCCCAAGGTTGGGCTGCTGTTTTGGCATAAACTAAAAAGAAGTTAATAAAGTAACATTAGACTTGCTTAACTATTTTGAGCTATGGTTGGATCTTCAATCTATGTGCTTGTCTTCTTTTTCATGGTCTTCATTATCTTCCATTTCAAGTAAGTTGACCTTGGTGCTTTCCTTGTTAACCTTCTTCTTTCGTGCATAAACCAATAGTGGGTCCTTTTGAGGTGGTTTCATTACATGTGGTTGAGGATGAAATTGCGGCCTAATGAAACCTGGTGGTTAAGGTGGTCGCCCTTGAGGTTAAAACCTTTGTAGTTGCTGATGCTGCTACTGCTAAGGTACATATGGCTATGGGTTTTCATATTGTTTCTCTTTTTGGGGAAGTGTGAATAATTCATGTAGCCTAGATTATAAGTGTTAGAGAACAGATTGTTATTGTGAGCTTGGAACGCACATACTTGCTCCATAGAACTATGAAATGATTGACATTGTGACCAAATGAACCACAAGCATCACAAAAAGGCTTAGAGCATCGAAAAAGTGCAGCTACAGATATAGATTGAGAGGCAGGAGTGTTCAACTTATCGATCTTTTGACTTATGACATTGATTTGCGAAGCTAAGCTCTCATATTTGCTATCAACATCATGCTTTCCTCCTCTTTTTGTTTGCCTTTAGGATTGCGAAATTGTGAGTTATGGATGGCAGTAATTTATTCAATCAAATCGTACGTAGCTTTAGTTTTCGGATTCATGAATCAACCCTTAGCAGCAGAATCTAGCAATATTCTACTCTCATTTACCTAGACTAGTAGAAAAATGAACATTAATAACGCCTTATTAGTAACATTTTTGCAAAAAGTGATACTAATAATCTTATTTTAGTACCGTTTTTTCAACAAACAATGCTAATATAAAAGTGTCGTTTTTGAAAATATAAAACTAATAAGTAACCTATTATTGTTTTTTATAAAACGTTATCAATAATCCCTTGAAAAACAGAAAAACTTAACTATCATTTGTTTTTGGATAATATCTAAGAAATCATTGTGATATGTATAAATAGTAAATCACATGGCATTTTCGTAAATAAGTAGAAAACTTTCTCACCATTCTACCCCTTGAAATTCATATAAAAAGACGATCTTACCCCTGAACTTTTAATATATTACCCCTGAACTTTTAATTCACTGTGATTTACTGATAGGGGTGTGCAAAACCGGATATCGGAATTTTTCCGATCCCGGAACAAAAAAATTTGTTCCGCTTCCGTTCCGGAAATCCGGATACCCGGTTTCGAATTATACACCAAAATTTCCTCTAAAACTTACATTTTTACCCTTAAAAGCGGATCGGAAAACCGAAAATCCAGAAAAATTCGGAAAACCGGAATTTCGGATTTCGTTTTCCTTAAAAATCCGGAATCCAAATTTTTAAAAATTCATTCCGTATTCGATCCGGTTTCCGGTTTTAAAATCCAGATATCCGGTCCGGCTTTTCTGAATTTCAAAAAAACGGATCAGATATCCGGATTTTCGGAACGGAAATTCGAAAACAGAAATTGGGAAACAGAATTTTTTGGACACCCTGTTTACTGGTCATCAGTGTTTACTGTTTACAGTTACCATTTTTTCCATATTTTTTCTCTCCTTCAGTCTTCACTCTTCACATTGCCACCACAATCATCACTCTCACCGCCGCCAGCACTCGCCCATCAAACCATCACTGCAAACCCCCTTTATAGACCCTGTTTGACTTCGAAATCCACTAAACCACCAGCTTTTAAAAATCCAAAACACTGCCCCATTCGAAACCGTCAAACCACCACCTTCGTAAACCTAATTAAAAAAAATTTCAAATCCTAATCCTAAATCAAAAATCCCAAATCCAAAACCTGACAACCCTTATTGAAAACTCTTAAATCGAGTTACAAATTCGGAAGTAGGATACAAATTCAGTGCATCAAAGAACTCGACTCTGAGTTCTCCTCCAATCTCTGTTTAAGAGGTTCGAAGTTAATCCTTCAATTCGTAATTTTAATTTCAATTTGTTTGTCCATAATCAATATGTTGCAATTTCATTAATACTTTTAATTTTAATTTCAATTAATCCTTTTTAATTTTTTATTTTATTTTTAATTTTGATTTTAATTTTAATTTAGTAGCATTTTCTTTATTTTTTTTTTTACTATCTAGTGTAGTGGAATTTTCTTTGTCCGTTTTCCCATTCAGCAGCATAATGAAACTGTGAACGAAGTTCATTTTCCTTTTGTAGGTATTTTTAATTTTATTTTTATTAATTAGTGTAACTGCAGTCTGAATTTCTGAAACTTTAAATAAGCATTTTTGAGGTTAGAAAATCTGAAATTTTGTAGAATAGAACATGGTTTATAATGCTTCACATTGTTTTAGGAGTTGAATATAGGTGTAGTTGATTATTGAAGGTAGTTTCAATTTCTGAGTTTCATTTATTAGCTAATTTGCTAGGTAAAGTATTTTTAGTACTAAGACTTTGCTGTTGTTGTATTGTATGGTTAGATACTCAGATCCTATTTCCTATGTATTTGCCTTATATGAACGCACTTTTTCAAGATGTTTGGCACGCTACTGCTGTGACATAATCCAGAATACCTTCCCCTAAGAAGGAAAAGGAGAAAATCCAGAAGAATTTCATCCACACAAAGAATCTTACCACTGACCCACTGTCATTTTTAATTCTCCAACTTAGAATTCAAACTCCATGTTATTCCTCCACACTCTCTCTTTCACCATCATCAAACAACCAAATCCCACATTATTTCTCCCACTTTTATCATTTCGTCAATCATTCATCAACGCAAGAATCAAATGGGTTCGTGACCCATATCTTGATTTTGTAGTTGAAAGAGAGAAAAATCTTTACCATTGTCTTTCTCTTAAAAACCTTCTTCTCTCTTCTCCTTCTTATTCTCTTCCTATTTCTGTTGCTTCACTTCAAAAATCTCACATAAACCTTCCTTCACGTACTAGTGCACTTTATTTCTTCCAAAAATACCCTTCCCTTTTCATTCTCTTTCCTCCGAATGTCAAAATCACCCCACAGTTTTTGACCCTTCATAACGAAGAACAGGAAATCCATGGTTCGATGTTGCACATTGAGTTTGCTGCTCAGAGGTTAGCAAGATTGTTGATGCTTACTAGAATTTGTAGGATTCCTGTCAGTATTATTAATGAATTCAAGTTTGATTTGGGTTTGCCCGACAATTATGTACTTCAGCTTACTTCATATTATCCCGAGCTTTTTAGGATTTGTAGTATGAAATTTAATGAAAATTGCGTTTCAAGTGATGAAAATCTGGTTGTTGCATTGGAGATGGTTAGTTGGAAGAAGGAATTGTGTGTGCCCACAATTTTGCAGAAAGAATTCGGAGATAATTCAGGTTGTGCAAGAGGAAGGATTGTGAAATTCCCAATGTATTTTGCACCAGGGTTTGATTTGCCAAAGAAGGTGAAAGATTGGGTTGAAGAATGGCAATGTTTGCCTTACATTTCACCATATGAGGATGCATTTCATTTGGCGCCGCAAAGTGATCAAGCTGAGAAATGGACTGTAGCTGTGGTCCACGAGATTCTGAGTCTTTTGGTGTCGAAAAAGACTGAAATGAGAAAAATCTTAAGATTAGGAGATTATCTAGGGTTTGGGATGAGGTTTAAGAAAGCATTGGTACATCACCCTGGGATCTTTTATATTTCGAACAAGATTAAGACACAAACAGTTGTTCTTAGAGAAGCTTTTAGGAAAGATATGTTACTTCAAAATCATCCCTTGATGGGTATGCGACACCGGTACATCTACCTCATGAACCAATCTAGAAAAGGAAGGAAGGTTACTGAACCCTTGAGCTCGGGCTTGAGGTTGCAAATGAGTAGTTCTGAATTCAACAAAGGTGTAAGCAATGCTTCTGAAAAGTGAAGAAATTGCATAATCTTCGAAGACAAGTCTGGATGATTAATTGTGATTACAATGTTAATGATTTGGTGTAATATGAAGTCTTTGGTGATCATTGAAGTTGCAAGAGTGTGATGAATTTATGGTATTGAAGGCGGCCCTATAGTTATGCCTTGGCATCTAAAGAGATTGTTGATGCCAGAAGTGGGTATTTGTAGATAACTGTATGTTTAAATTACAAAATCCAGTCCTTGGTTTTCGACAATGCACATTGCAGAGGTTTAGCATTGTTTTTGAGGCTTGGTTAGGGAAGACCATAGATGAAATGATTGATTAATCAATACAACGTTGGAGATGTTGCTAGCTTGAAGTTGCTTCTAAGCTGTACTCTGTGCCATTATTCAAAAGGTGTGCTCTGAATTTCTTAATATCTTGTATTTACATTCGAGTACATTCTATGTTCCTCTAGGTTTATACTACATTTGAACTTTATGGCTTCTCTAATTTTTACAAACGAGATATGATTGTCTTTTGTTTATACTTTGTTTTCTAGCAAATAGATTTCTACCATTTTTCGGATCAAATAAACATGATCTTTCTTGTCAAAGGTTTGGATTTTTGCTAGTACGTTGTCCATGTCTTTGGTGTGCAAACATACATGAGATTTTTAATGGGAAACTAACAAAACTTTAATTATCTTAACAATGAGCTTCTTCTCATGACTTTTAATTGAAAAGTGAAGGCATTTTGTTTTATTTTGCTTGAGTTTTCGTAAGCACACCTGAATGGGACATGTCAAACCAACAAAATAAGCTGGTCAAGTTTTTTTAATGCAAATACCGAACAACTTAGCTATCTGTTAGTTAGCAAACATAGCCAATATCATTGTGTACTTCTAATCATTTGTGTTCACTTGTGCGTTTTCTCCAAGTTATGAAACTTAATTTTCACTCATCTGTACTCGTTTGACTTAATTGGAGCTTATTGTACTTATTGGAGTTGTACATGATTACGCCCAATTATGTCAAAAATTTGGAATGTCCTAATATTGTTAAACAATTAGACTTTATAGAACTATAGGACTTGATCGATTAAAAACTTGTTGAACTTCTAGACTTGATTAGACCTTATTTCAACTTATTTGAACTGAAACTTAAGTTTTGATGGTGATAATAATTTGCTAGGCAATTTGTGGATTCTAAACATATCACAATAATTTGCTGGGTAATTTGTGGATTCTACTGATATGGTGTTGATGATCGTTGACTCCGTTGGAGCTATTGGAAATGGTGTGGATAATTGTGTATGCCCTTGATGGGGTCATGTTCGATGATTTGGTTGATGCTTTTGGCGAGAATCAAAACACCAAAGAAATCAATGATGTGGTCTCTCAAGTAGACATGTTGTTTTATAATGATATGTCCATTTTAAATGATTCGATGGTTTAATTTTGTACATACTTAACTTCTGTACCATGCTCTTTGTGCAGATTGCTCTAAACTTTGTCTACTTGGCCATAGGGGAAGCAGTTGTTTTGTTTCTTCGTAAGTACTCTAAATCACTCCATCTTATGTTCTACTAAAATTTAGAGTAAAAATAACCTCTGAAGACTATACTATCTCATGTTTAAATTCGTCGTTAGCTAATTAAAACAGTGATGATGAGTTTGAAAGGTTGCACAATGATGATAAGGTAGAAAAGCAATGATGATTTGTAGAATTGGCCTACTTATTTTATAGGTTTAGTAAAAAAGTTATAGAATATAACATGCATAAGCATGTTGTTATTGTCTAATCAAGTTCTATCATAAGTTATTTTCTTTCTTCTTTGACTCAAGTCTTGTAACCATGCATTTTTTGTTGTTCAATAAATTATCTCACTAATAAATCCTTGACTTTGTCTATGATTTAATTAGTTAGAATATGTACCATGTCCCTTTATTATCTTTGTTTTAGAGATGCTTTCTCCTCAACCTTATTCTGAGGTTATACTATTGTTAGATTTACTTTATAGCCTCTCCCTTTGTCCTGCTGCATAATTCATAAAAATGGTTGCTTTTCATGTAGGTTTTGGCTTATATATTGTGTTTTTGTTTTATAACTCTCTATTGTATTTTTGCTGTTATGGTGTTGTAGATTATATATGTTAAGAATTTCAAATTGTTGTATTGTTGTTACCAAATTGACTTTGCTCTGATTTATCACATTAGTGAGGATTGACATTTTAGCTTATATAGTTGCCATTGGAGTGTTGGTTGCTTATTAAGTTAGTTATAAACTTTATCTTACCGAAATGAATAACTTGGGTTTATTTGGAAATAAAATTTGGTCTATCAATTTGCGCGATTATGCCATGTATTATGTATTGAATTCGATTGTAGCTTCTTAAATTGGCCTGCTTATACCTTTTGTATTTTCTTTTTCAGTCTTTTCTTATTCATTCTTTATTGCTGCATAACATGATGCCTACAGCGTGTATAATTTTTATTGGTCTTTTTTGCTGCATGACATGATGCCTATTATTTTGTTTGGCCATTTCTTGATTAATTCTTTACACAGCCTGCCGTTCCACCTGAGAAAGATATATTTGTGTTGAAGCCTGGAGGCCTGCTCCTTTTCAGGAACTATGGTATTGCTTCTAATCATCTATGTTAAAGTAGATTTGTGTTAAATTAGAAAGATATATTTGTGTTAGATAGATAGATTTGTGTTAAATAATTAGGAAAATAGATACAAAAGAGATCATTTTCATTCTGATCATGCCTTTCTAGTTCTTTTCCTTTTTCTACTCTCTATCAAACATTTGCACAGCTAGAGCTCGATTATTGCTTCGTCAAGTAAGTGAATCGACAAAAACTATTGAGCATGAAAAGAGGGTGGGTTCATGGGAAGTTTCAGTAGCCCTTGTGATTTGTATATGCAACTTCTATTCCAAGTAATTTGAAAATGTGATATTTCTTTGTTCCGCTTAACTACTAGGATCCCAAACCAATTTTATATCTGATTATGTGATGTATTCAAGCTCAATTGGTTTATTAGTATTGGCCTTCATGTTGAATGTTTCATCGTTACTTGTTATGATTAAAGCTGTATCTAGTCAAGTGTTTCTTCGAACAAATGTGCATCTGAAGTTGGCTTGAAAGAAGGATGGAGAACTTTAGGATTCAACAACATTACAACAATAATGGGATAGCATTGTGGCTCCAAACAACACAAGGTACTTGACTACTTGATGCCTAAATTAATTTTTACATTATAATTTGCATCAAGTATGATATTGGCATAAAAGTCCTATTTACATTATACTTTTAGGAATATTACTATGAATTTGTAAGATATTGGCATAAAATTCTTAATTTGTGAGCTGATGAACATATTTGCTACTTTACAGGAAGTTGAGTTGGAACTTCTTGCAAGTTGCACTTCTTTGGTACGACAAGTCCGAGTAATAGTCATAGAAGCTGACAGCAACATAAGCTACAGAAGCTCAACAACACTGTATTCATGAGAATTTTTTTTTTTTTTTTTTGTTAAGATAGTGTTAGCTTGTAGGTTATTAGTGATAGTTCTTGATTTATGTTGGAGGTGCTAGTGTATTTGTGTATTTTTTAGAATTATTAATGGGTTGGTCTTCAATGCGGCCCGCCACACGGTTTGTTTGTGTGCGGCAGCCCAATTTTAATAGAAGCCCAATTTTAAGAAAAGGGCCTCTTAACTGACGGCGTTAAATGTCAGTTTTTTTTTCTGTTTTCTCATTTACTGTTTAAATTTTCATTTCTCTTTTGATTTCCTTGTAACCGCCATTTCTTTCTCTTTCATTTTTCTTTTCTCTCTCTTCCAAATTCTCTGTAAAATACATAATTGTTCTTCTTTACTGCGTGATTTTGGCCTTTCATCTTCAAGATTTTGGTGTTGAAGTTCATAATTCTGAATTTTTACTTAGAAATGACTAGACGTAAGGTTGTTGTTAAAGGCAGTGGTAGGCGTCATAGTTCTGTTCGTATCATAGATGATAATGCAAGTAAGTAACTACATTTGTGAATTTTAAGTTTTAGTTTTTGATTTTGTGTTGTTCGTCTTTGATTTCTTGTTTTTTAGTTTGAAATTCATGTTTTAGGTCTTTTGATTTGATGTTATTTTGTATTTGTAGTTGTTAATATGTGTAGTATATGTTAGTTTTGGTTGATCTTTGTTTTGTATTTGTGTAATTGTTGTTTTGTTTAATTTTTGTTTGAATTTTTAATGTGTAACCCTAATTTCAGTTTCAGTTGTTAATTTGTGGAATTCATGCAATTTTGTGCTATTTGATGCTTATATAGTTAGTTGAGCATTGCTATTTGTGCTATTTCAAGTATTTGATGCAATTTTTGTTATTTTTTTGCTTTTAGTAAGCGTAATTTCGGTTTTGAGGAACTTTTGTTTGAAGAATTTTAGTAACTGTAACAGAATGCTAGATGTTGTTATTTTTTTTGATTTTTTGTTTAGTAATGTTAATCTTAGGTGTGATGAAGTGTGATTTGCAGAATTTTTTTTTGATTTTAATTATTTTAACAAGTTTGTTTCAAATATGCAGTTTTCTTGATTGTTTGAATGTTGTTTAGTGATTTAGTGTATAAAATGTTGATTACATGATGCATGTGTTTCAGAGGATAAGGATGAAGGTTGTGGTGATGAGCAAGTAGATGATGAAGCAGTAGGTGGTTATGATTCTGATGAGACACTTGATGATCTTAATTTTGAGAAAAAAGTTTCTCAAGATGAATCTTCTACTTTTAATGATGAATTTGATGATGATGTCCTGCTGTCTGATATGATTCCTAAGTCTAGAAGGTCTGTGAAGAAAAGTGTTCGTAGTTCTGCAGAGGACTCTGCAACATTTGATAAAGAATTAAGAAAAGAAGCAGAGTTACCTAAGGATGATGTGGTAGTTTCTCGCAATAAACGACGTGGTGATTCAAAGATTGAAGACATTGAAGGTCGTTCAAAAAAAAAGGGAAAGGTTGCTGATGACAGTGCTGCTGTTGTTGGTAGTTCTCATGAAGATAGTATTGATGTTACAAAAGAAGACATAACTCAGTATGTACTTCTTCTTTAGACTTTTGTTTAAGTTATTTTGGTTGTGGTTTTTATTTGTAATAGTTACTATGTTGTTTTTTAGGGGTTACCAGATCTACTATGTTTAACTATTATGTTTTTTGTATGGGTTACTGGATTCTGTTATAGGGGTTACTATGTTTTTTGTTTGGGTTACTAGATTCTTTTATAGGGGTTACTATGTTTTTTGTTTGGGTTACTAGATTCTTTTATAGGAGTTACTATGTTTTGTTGTTTGGGTTATCAGATTTTTTTATAGGGGTTACCATATTTCTTGTACTGGGGTTACTATGTTTTTTGTTTGGGTTACTGGATTCTGTTATAGGGGTTACTAGCATTCTGTTATAGAGGTTACTAGCATTCTGTTATATGGGTTACTATCTTTATTGTACTGGGGTTACTATGTTTTTTGTTTGGTTATTAGATTCTTTTATAGGGGTTGCTAGCTTTCTTATAATGAGGTTACTATGTTTTTGTTTGTGTTTTGTTTTTGCAGTGACAAAGGTCCGAATTTGATATCACGATGCAGAACATTTGGGGTACTGAGTTTATGCAACGAGCTTTCTGAAAAACAGAAAAAGGCTGTTAAGGAGATTGGTTTTGGCAGTGTCTTTGACATTAAGTTGTCTGAGTTTCCTCGGGAGATGATGCGTTGGTTGTGTTCAAAATTTGTGTGTGAGTCGAGGTACTTCTCTGTTTCTGATGGAAAGGGGTTCAATGTAAAACCAGAAGATTTTCATGATGTTTTTGGTATACCTATTAAGGGGGATGATGTTCCGGTCATTAGTGGTCATACTGAAAAACACATCAAAGTGCGTTGGAGGAATCTTTATAAGTGCAAAGAAACCATCGGTGTTTCGTTGTTATACAACAAGATGGTGAATGATAAGCAAATGAAGAGAGGAAATGATGAGTTTAAAAGATCATTTGTGATGTATGCAATGAGTACTCTTTATGCACCCACTCCTAATAGAATTGCTGATTTCAAGATTGTTAAGGCATTGGAGGATGTTGATCAGATTGCAAATTATAATTGGTGCAAGTATTGTTTGGATAACCTAGCTGCAAACTTGAATTCCTATTCTTCTAGTTCAAAGTATGTGGGTGGTTGTTTGTTGTTGTTACAGTTATGTTATTTTCATAGGCTTGATAGAGGAGATGCTTTACCTAGGAGTTTACCTCTGATTCAACATTGGACTGATGAAAAGTTTAGGGACAGGTTGCAAGCTGAAAGTGGAAAATGGGGTGTTGGTGAGTTGGACAATGATCATTTTCCTATTACTTGTGTTGACAATGAGCTCTTGGTGGAGAGTGAGGAAGATGATGAAAATTTGAATGTTGATGCAGTGAAAGAGGATGTAACTGTGCATGATGAGAAAGAAGTTGAAATTGTGCATGATGAGCAAGTGGTAGAAGTTGTTCAGAGTAAGGAAGATGTTGAAGCTGTTGATAGTGAGAAAGATGAAGAGAATGTTGTAGGTGTGGAACAGAATGTTGGAGTTGAGTATGAATGTGATGATGAGATGAAAGGAGAAGATGATGATGGAGATGAAGAACAAGAGTTGGTTGATGAAGATAAGTTTGGTGTTGAAGATCAGCAACAAAAAGAAACATTTGAGGAGCAAGTTTTTGTTGATACAGAATCTCAGTCAATACATATTGAAGATATTCATTTATCTAGTGAAGCGGGTGCATTTGTTGATTCTTTTCAACAAGTTGAGAATCTCTCTCAAGTACATCCTCCTGTTGATCCAGTTGAGAATGTGAGTAAGGAGGATGACGAAAATGTACATGGCATTGAGTGCTCTAATGTTGCTGTTAACAATGATCGTGTTGTTACTTTCAAGCTTCCTCCTGATCTTCTTACTGATGCAGAAATCAAAGAAGCTGCAAAAAGTGTGAG
Source organism: Suaeda aralocaspica (assembly GCA_016808085.1). Taxonomy (NCBI): domain Eukaryota; kingdom Viridiplantae; phylum Streptophyta; class Magnoliopsida; order Caryophyllales; family Amaranthaceae; genus Suaeda; species Suaeda aralocaspica. Next base: position 1,955,621 of record PYUH01000373.1, on the reverse strand, counting down.
TGTCTTTAACTGCTCTTTGTGTTCATTTAAAAGGGTTACTTGATTTATTTAAGGGGTTACTAGAATTTTTCATGGGGTTACTAATTTTTTCATGGGGTTACTGATTTTTTCATGGGGTTACTGAATTTTTGCTGGGGTTACTGGTTTTGTTAAAGGAGTTACTAGAGTTTCAAAAGGGGTTATTGTGTGCTTTTATAGTGTTTTTGATTGTTTTAAAAGGGTTACTAGAGTTTTTAACTGGTCTTTGTGTTCATTGTAAATGATTTATTTATGGGGTTACTAGAATTTTTGATGGGGTTACTGATTTTTTCATGGGGTTACTGAATTTTTGCTGGGGTTACTGGTTTTGTTAAAGGAGTTACTAGAGTTTCAAAAGGGGTTATTGTGTGCTTTTATAGTGTTTTTGATTGTTTTAAAAGGGTTACTAGAGTTTTTAACTGGTCTTTGTGTTCATTGTTACTGATTTATTTATGGGGTTACTAGAATTTTTCATGGGGTTACTGACTTTTTATGGATGTTACTAAATTGTGTTTATTTCTTAATAAGTTTTTGTTTATTATAATTTTTCAGAATGCTGAAGAATTGTATCTCTTATTACAAAGGGATGCAAAGCTTTTTTCTCTCCGTTCTAGTGAACATATTCAAAATATAATCAATTTGTCGAAGAGTTCAAAGGATAATTCTGATCAGGAATCAAATGTTGCTTTTGTAGCAAGGCAATCTGTTGGTGATGATAAACAGAGTACTCCTCATTTGTCTTCATATTCTTCTTGCTTTGATGATCCTGAATTTTGGAAGACAATTGATCTTGCTAGTGGTAAGGTTGAAAAGATGAATGATATGGTAGAAAAAATGCCTGATTTCCATATTTTTTCTCAATCCACTTACAAACTTACCTCTAGTCCAATAAAAGACTCTTCAGTTCAAGAACTTTTTGACAAAACTCATCTACAACCGATTCCTACAGTTGATGGATTAGATCAGATAGATTACAGTTCTGCTTTGAATTCAGTGCTGAAAGATCTTGAGATTGAGCATTTGGAAGCTGATATGTCAGTGTGTGGGAGAGAATCAATCAAGCAGAATGAAGGAAGTAGAAATGAAGTTAATGAATTGAAAAATTCTGCAACTAATGAAGATCATGTTCATTTGACAATAAGCACACCTGCTGAAGATTTGAATAAGAAAGATAACAACAATTCTGAGATTGAAGTTGACATTGGCAAGGAAGTGCAAACTCAAGTTTTGTCTGAAGAGAATCGTAACACTCAAGTTTTACTGAGTGAGGAAGCTGTAGGCAGTGATCCTGAAGAAGCTAGTGAAAATCGTACAGTTGTTATTTCATCTGTTGAAGACACTCAAAAGCAGTCTTCTGAGGTTTTAGAGTCTGACAAAACAATAGATGATCTTTCAACTGAAGAGAAAAGAAAGAAGTTGAAAGGAGTTTTCAATACAAGTGAGTTCAGTAGTGATAATCCTTTTTTGCAAAAGACTGGTAAGCAAACTGCCATTGTTGAGAAATCTTCTTATTCAAAAAGAAAATCAGTTGATAAAAACTTGCCATCAGATATTGGTCGAAAGCGTAGTAACAAGAGAAGGACTGTATTACAAAGTTTTGTATGTGGTTATTCTGAGTCAGAGTCTACGGAGATTCTTGAAAAAAAGTTTGGCATTGTTTCAGGTGGAGATGTAATTATTAAGCCTCCAAATTTTTATAAAGAAAGTGGTGATGTTGTTGCTGAAAGTACTGAATCTTCTTCAAGTACAAAGCAAGGTATGTTTTGTTGATATATAATATTAAATTTGTTTATACATTTTTTTTTCTTGATACCATTTTAACTTAGTTTATATATTCTTTCTTTTTTCAAGGTGGTGAGTCAAATAATAAATGTGATTACGATGGAAACTCATTTTGTGATCCGTTCATTGCCATTAATATTGCTGATTTTGGTGTTTCTGGAGGAAATTCACTTCCTTTAGTCTCAAAGACAATGAGGAGCAACAAAAAAATTATGTCTGGCATGAAGACTTTGAGAAATCAGCTGGCAGATTTTTGTTTTGTAAATGATGATAATGTGTTTGATCTAGCGTATGTGTTATTTTAATGAGTTTTTGATTGTTAATTTTATTTTATTGTTATATTAATTTTTGCTTAATTTTTCTTTTGTTTTGTTTTTAATTTTCAGAGAACAAATTGTTTATTTCAATGAGATCTACAGCCTTTCAAGAGCAGATTTGCTGACTCTAAGGCCTTTTGAAATGATTTCAAGTCCTGTAATTGATTGTTTCATGATTTTGCTGAACCATTATGAACATAGTCTTGGTGACAATGATTTGCCTCGATATTTCTTTGGACTATCATACATGGTTAGTCATTATAGTTTTAATCATATTTTTATTCTTTTATATATGTCCTTTTCTTTAATTCAACTTTTTCATTAATACTGATTTTTTTTTCTTTTAGCAATCATTATTATTTTCAATTGTGTATGATGATTCACTTGGTGAGAGCTGTGAAGCTGATGTTTATGGTGCTTGGAATACTTGGGTTGAAAGTCAAATTGTTAGCTGTCCAATTCAAGATGCTATGATGGTATTATTTTTATTGATTCTTTTAATGGTTTTATTGAAGTTTTGAAATGGGTTACTGTGTTCTTTAATCTTGTAAATGGTTATTATGTTGTGTTTTATTAGATTTGATAAAGGGGTTACTGTGTTCTTTTACAGGGGTTACTAGATTTTTTTAAAGGAGTTACTAGATTTTTGGAATGGGTTACTCTGTTCTTTCATAGGGGTTACTGGATTTTAAAGTGGGTACAAGAGTTTTTAAAGAGGTTACTTGAATCTTGTAAATGGTTATTATGTTGTGTTTTATTAGATTTGATAAAGAGGTTACTGTGTTCTTTTACTGGGGTTACTGGATTTTTGTAAAGGAGTTACTAGAGTTTTCAAGTGGTGTTTGTGTTTATGGGTTGATTTATTTAAGGGGTTACTAGAATAGATAAAGGTTTTATTTGGATTGTTGTTTATGTAACCTGTTTAATTGTGGCATTTTTATTTTTTTGTTGCAGTTTGTTGTTCCTTTTCTGATGAATGAGCATTATTCATGTGTCGTGTTCAATTTTAGTGATTGTACAATCGATTATCTTGATAATAGATTGTACTATTATAGAGATGAGAACAACAATAAAGTTCAAGGTTTTAATGTTGACTCTACAAACATCTATCTCGCTGTTTCTTACTTGGTAAGTGTTTTTGATATTTTTTTTTTGTTTTGTATTTCTTGCCTATATTTTTTTTGTATATTTTTATTCATTTATTTTAAAATTTAAATTTTCAGAGATCATACATGGCTAATTTCTTGAAGATGAAAAAATTTGAACAATTTGTTGAAGTTGAAAGTTTTCCAATTAGACAAATTATGTTTGATTGGCAAGGAAACACTCCTAATCTGGATTGCGGTGTATTTTTACTATACCATTGCTGTATGTATAGAGGAGAAAGCTTTAAAGCTGCTGGTTTGTCAAAGGTTAGTTTATTTTTAAATTACAAACTTTTGTATTTGTTTTTCTTGTATTTTGTTAATGTTAATTCCTTGTTTTTGTTTGTATTTTGGTGAAAGGCATTGAGTCGCCGTGTTTACCGAGCAGAAATTTGTGCTTCTCTAGTTTTGGCTGATTTGAATGTGTTGAGGCCAAGTGTGCTAAAAGATCTAGAGGAGTTCAACAAGAATCGTAGACGGATTTTGTTCAATGTTTTACAGAATGAAGGGAAGTAGCTTGCTATTCATAGGTATGGTTCTTATTCTTGTTAAATTAAGGAGTTACTATGGTTTAATTGGGTTACTGGAATTTTAATTGTTGTTGTTGAAGGGGTTACTAGTTTTTTTATATTGGGGTTACTGGAATTTTAATTGTTGTTGTTGAAGGGGTTACTAGTTTTTTTATATTGGGGTTACTAGACTTTTTATAAAGGGTTAAAGAAGTGTTGTTGTTGAAGGGGGTTACTAGTTGTTGAAGGGGTTACTAGTTGTTTATAGTGGGGTTACTAGACTTTTTATAATGGGGTTACTAAAGTTTTTCAATGGGGATACTAGAGTTTTTGTAAATTTATTAAGTAATCTAATTATAACCTTGATTTTATAATATATAAAGAATATAATTTCATAAGCAAACAAGTAAATATAAATTTATTACAATGACAAAGTAAAAATAAAAAACATATCAAAACAGTTTTTCTTTTAGAATTGGTGTTACAGTTCCAAATTCCCTTGTGTCACCTTTTGCTATCATTGCTTTCGTCTTCTTGATGTTTGGTTGTTTAGGCTTTTCATGATGACTTTTAATTCTCTTTTTTCTGCCTTTAGTTTTTGCGTTATTTGGGTCATCAACCACTGGAATTGTTGAAGTTGAGTCTTGATGTTGTTGTTGTGCTTCTGTTTGTTCTGCTTGTTTCTCTTTGTTCTTCTTGTCTGCTATCAATTGATCCATTTCCTGCACAATGCATTGTAGTCTTTCTTCATACAACTTTCTGCATTCATCATACTCTTGACTTTTAAGTATTAAGTTATATGATTTTCTGGCCATTTCTGCACGCCAGGGAATGAATTTTTCTTGCTGTTTCTCAGTTTGTGTTTGCTCTTCATCCTTTCTTTTCCAAAGTTCACTCTTTGCTCCCTTTGTCCACCTTTTGCAAATGTATCTTTCTGGGATCCTTGATATTGAATGTTGTATTAGTATTCTCAAACAGTGGTAACATAACCAACCAACCTCTTCAAAGTTTTTGCAACTGCATTCCACTGTTGTATGTGAACTGTTGAAATTCACTAAGTGTTTTGATGTTTCATCATCTTCAAGATACACGTCATACATGTGAAGAGGACCCACTTGATCTTTTAAAATAGTTAAACAATTGATAGCATATTTGAACTCAGTTTCGAAGTCTGTAAAAAGTTTTAGAGTGTAGACTTCAGAAGCATGCTTTATTAAACCTTTCATTGGAAGATGAGAATCAGGTGTGGAGTTAGAGCATTTGAAATCTTCATCAGATTCACTTCTTCTCCATCGTTCTACAGTTTGTTTGAATATCTTGAAAAAGTCTGTCAAGCTTGTGTTACTATTTGCTCCAAAACCTAGTGCATTATTAGTACTCTCACTTCTTTGTGAAGATAGAATACCAGCAGAAAAGAAGTCCTTGCTTAATGCTGTACACCATCTTTCTCTTAGAGCATAGAGTCTATTGAACCATCTGTTGTTTTGAAGCTTGTATTTGATAATCATTTCTTTCCAGCACTTTTCAAAGTCATCTTTAGACACACAACCTGTCAAACACTTGTTGAACGCTTGGTGAAAAGTTTTATCTTTTTTCAAAACTCCAAATCTCTCTACTGCATTTTTCATTAAATGCCAAAGACATAGTCTATGCCTTGAATTTGGAAAAACCTGATAAATTTATTGGAATAGTTAGTATTTTGTAATTATTCAAAGATGATATTTATTTTTTTAGTTTATGAAATTACCTTATCTATTGCTTTAGCCATTGCCAAATCTTGGTCTGTAAAAATTGAAGTTGGTTGTACACCTGCCATTGATTTCTTGAATGTCTCTAGAAGCCATTCAAATGTTGTAGTTGTTTCATCAGCAATAAATGCACATCCAAACATGACATTTTGCCAGTGATTGTTGATTCCAACAATTGGAGCACAAATTAGGTTGTATTTATTAGTTCTGAATGTTGTGTCAAATACAACCACATCTCCATATACTGAATAATCCTCCATCATCTCTGAGTCTCTCCAAAATATTGCTGTCAATTTGTTTCCTTTATCTTCTCCTCCTATTTTAAATCTGAAAAAGAATCCTGGATCAACTGCTTGCTTTTGGTACAAGGTATCAATAACATTTTGTGCATCTCCTCCTTCTATTTCTTTCATTTTCTTTCTAGCAATATAATTCAAATGATCTTTCAGTGTGTGTCCAACTGAGTCAATTCCTCCAGCTTCATAAGCCATTAGGTTAAAAGCTTGAGTTGCTCTTAATCCACTTTCTAACATAATGTCAATTGCATTAGCCTTCTCTTTTGTTATTTTCCTCTCAGATCTATGAAGATGTTGCCAAGCTTTTCTTGTTAATTGATGATTATGAGCCATGACATGTTCATCAACCTCAAACAGTCCTTCATTGTTTAATTTAGCCCTTAAATATGCCTTGCATCCTGTTCTTGTTATTGCTACTTGCTTGCGTTTTCTTGTTTTCTTTTCTGTAGTTGAAGTGGCAGGAGATTTTTTTGGTTTTGGAACACATCTGAATCCTTCTTTTGAGCAGCAAAATTGTTTAGCTATTAAGATTTGTGGAATTTTTCCTTGTGTGTATCTTGATGTAGATATTCTTACACTAAACCCTATTGCATTTGCATGTTTCTTGTAAGCTTCATATATTTCTTCCCATGTTGCAGCTTTAAATCCTATTAGATTTCCTTTGAATTCTTCATATTCTTCCTCTTGTTGTTTTCTTGATTGTTCATCCAAATTTTCTGAAATATCAAAGAAAAACAATTTCAGTGATAGCAAATCAGTAACCCCATAAATCAGTAACCCCATATAACAAATCAGTAACCCCATAAAAAAAATCAGTAACCCCATAAAAAAAATCAGTAACCCCATAAAAAATTCTAGTAACCCCATAAAAAAAATCAGTAACCCCATCAAAAATTCTAGTAACCACATAAAAAAATCAGTAACCCCATCAAAAATTCTAGTAACCCCATAAATAAATCATTTACAATGAACACAAAGACCAGTTAAAAACTCTAGTAACCCTTTTAAAACAATCAAAAACACTATAAAAGCACACAATAACCCCTTTTGAAACTTTAGTAACCCCATAAAAAAATCAGTAACCCCATAAAAAAAATCAGTAACCCCATCAAATATTCTAGTAACCACATAAAAAAATCAGTAACCCCATCAAAAATTCTAGTAACCCCATCAAAAATTCTAGTAACCCCATAAATAAATCATTTACAATGAACACAAAGACCAGTTAAAAACTCTAGTAACCCTTTTAAAACAATCAAAAACACTATAAAAGCACACAATAACCCCTTTTGAAACTCTAGTAACCCCATAAAAAAATCAGTAACCCCATAAAAAAAATCAGTAACCCCATCAAATATTCTAGTAACCACATAAAAAAATCAGTAACCCCATCAAAAATTCTAGTAACCCCATCAAAAATTCTAGTAACCCCATAAATAAATCATTTACAATGAACACAAAGACCAGTTAAAAACTCTAGTAACCCTTTTAAAACAATCAAAAACACTATAAAAGCACACAATAACCCCTTTTGAAACTCTAGTAACCCCATAAAAAAAATCAGTAACCCCATCAAAAATTCTAGTAACCACATAAAAAAATCAGTAACCCCATCAAAAATTCTAGTAACCCCATAAATAAATCATTTACAATGAACACAAAGACCAGTTAAAAACTCTAGTAACCCTTTTAAAACAATCAAAAACACTATAAAAGCACACAATAACCCCTTTTGAAACTCTAGTAACCCCATAAAAAAAATCAGTAACCCCATCAAAAATTCTAGTAACCACATAAAAAAATCAGTAACCCCATCAAAAATTCTAGTAACCCCATAAATAAATCATTTACAATGAACACAAAGACCAGTTAAAAACTCTAGTAACCCTTTTAAAACAATGAAAAACACTATAAAAAACACACAAAACCAGTAACCCCTTTTGAAACTCTAGTAACTCCTTTATCAAAACCAACAAGAAAATTTCAGTGTAGGGGTTACTGGTTTGTTCTTGAAGTGTTGTGGGCTAAATTTAGTGTTTTCTGAAATCGTATTACTAATTTACTGAAATGTATGTGTACTTCACTGTTTTTCATGGGTTATTATATTTTTTTATGGGGGTTACTAAATTTTTTTTAAAATTCATAGCTTAAATAATAAGATTAAGGTGATATTGTTATAGCAGTTCATACCTTGTGTTTTAACGTTCTGATTAATTTCTTGAATGTCACAGTTTTCTGGAGGAGTCAAATCTAGCTGCATCATGGATTCTTCAATTTCATTTACAGATTCTTGAGATTGGTTTAGAACTTCATAATTGATTGTTGATTCATCTTCTATTGTTTGTTGACAATTTGGGAAGTTTTCTGATGTATTAGACATTATTTTCTGAATACTGATGTTGAATGTGAATATTAGTTAGTTTTTGTGAATTAATTGTATATGAATTCCAGAATTTTAGTTGAGAAATTCCAGAATTTTAGTTGAGAAATTCCAGTATTGTTAGACAGAATTGTTGAATGAATGTTGAGGATGAAAAAGAAAGGAGAGAGATGACTGAAAAGCGGCGTTTTTATCGAGGAAAGAGAAAATTTAGGTTTTTGTGCTGTTTGTGTTTGTGTTTCACGCGTGCTGTTTTGCGTGTTTTGCTTTTTTTTTTTCTGACGCCGTCAGACAAGTATTTGTCTGTTTGTGCCGCATGAATTCATTTCTGTGCGGCACGGTGTACAGAAAAGGCTCTCATTATTAATAAAGTCGTCTTTTTCTCAAGAACATTAGATTTTGCACAATTTTTTTTTAATTTTCATTAATAGGCCCCCTATTAGACTATTAGGGCCTGTTTACTTCAGCGAAAAATAACTGAACTGAACGGAGCTCAACCGAACGGATTTTAAGCTGAAGTAAACAAGCCCTTAGTACACTTATTTGAACAAACACTAATAAGACTTATTAGTGACGTTTTTTTAACAATTGATACGGATAAATTTCCTACGAGTAACGCCTCCATTTGTAACGCTTGAAAAACGATACTACTAGCTTTAATAAAAGGTACTAATAAGGGTTTTTTCTACTAGTGCTAGCCCATTATAGGATGACTGAATTAGGAATTATTTTTTAAAACCGTGATGAGAACAAAGCCTAAGTGTCTCCTTAAACTTTTCTCATGCATCATATAGTGTCTCGTCGCTCTCTTGATAGAAATTAGTAATCTAGCTCCAAAAAGTTGCGGTACTCTCTGAAGGGTAGTAATTCGTGTAGAATGCTAGAGTTAGATCATTCCAACTAGTAATGTTGTCCATATTAAGCCCATTTAACTATGTACGAGTCTTGTTTTTCAATAAGAATGGGAACATCATTCGTATGATAAAATCTTGTGAGACACCATGTTGCTGAATAGTATTGTATTACTGTATAAGCTACAGAAGCTCAACAACACTGTACCGAAGCTCAACACTGTATTCATGAGAACTTTGTTTGTTTGTTTGTTTTTTTTTCTTGGTTAAGATAGTGTTAGCTTGTAGGTTATTAGTAGTAGTTCTTGATTAATGTTAGAGGTGCTAGTGCACTTGTGTATTTTTTTAGTATTAGTAATAAAGTTGTCTTTTTCTCAAGAAAATTAGATTTGAACAATTTTTTTTTAATTTTCATTAATAGGCTCCCTATTAGTACACTTTTTTGATCAAAAACTAATAAGTCTTATTAGTAAAGTTTCTTTTAACAAATCATACTAATAAAGTTCCTATAAGTAACGCCTCCATTTGTAACCCTTGAAAAACGGTACTAATAGCTTTAATAAAAGGTACTAATAAGGGTTTTTTCTACTAGTGCTAGCCCATTGTAGAATGACTGAATCAGGAATCACTTTTTAAGACCGTAATGGGAATAAAGCTTAAGTGTCTCCTTAGGGCCTGTTTACTTCAGCTTAAAATCCGTTCAGTTTAGTTCAGCTCTTCTCTTATTTTTCCATTCATTAATCCTTCATAAAAAACTTTCAGTTCAATTTAGTTCAGTTCAACTGTTTTCAGTTTACGTAAACAGTCCCTTAAACCTCTCCCATGTATCATAAAGTGTCTAATCGCTCTCTTGATTGAAACTAGTATTCTAACTTCTAGGGGTTGCAGTTCTCTATGAAGGGTAGTACATCTGGTAGATTCTTAGAGCCAAATCATCCCAACCAGTAATGGTGTCCATATTGAGCCCATTTAACTATGTACGAGCCTTGTCTTTTAATAAAATTGGGAACATCATTCGTATGACATAATCTTGTGTGACACCATGTTGGTTAATAGTATTGTAATACTGTAGCAAGTTCGATATGTGAAGATTCGAATCTTCCAATTGTGTACCTGGAAACTGGTTATGTTCGAACATATTAACCAAGGGTAGCTTCAGTGCAAAGTTCTCAGTTGTGATCCCTGGCATTCGGTAATCAATCGGGACATTAGCAGAGCTAAGTTATGAATAATCTCACAAAAAGTTTTGTGCAAAATTTTCCATACCTATGACCTACACAAATACATAAACTACAAACAGTTGTAAGTAATTGTCTCATAGAACTATTAGTTCTTAAAGGCTTAAAGAGTAACAATTAGAAAGCAATTAAACCAGACTAATAGAGTTGCGTCCCTGGCAATGGCGCTAAAATTTAAATAGGCTATCATTAATCTATCAAAAATAAACTTGCGACTCTAATTATGTAGCTAGGTAAGCAAGGATCGAATCCACAGGCTGGGAAGCACTGAATTTCTTCTAATGCTAAAAAGTTAAATTGCTATAAGGGGCCTTTGTGATTGTTTTAAGGACCACGTCACTAAATATGGATAAAATTAGAATTTATCAATCACACTAACTAAGCCCAAAGAAATGGTTCACCATGAACCGACAACAAACTAAATGACAACTGATTTACAAAATAAACATTGTTCTAACTTTGGGAGCACTAATCCTCTCGAAGCTAGACTTCTCCAAAATTTCTCCACCGGCTCTCGCTCACTTAAGCTTGCTTTGCCTATTATTCTTAGGAACTATAGTGGGTTTCTCACCTCTCATCGACAATATCAGACTAACAATCAAACCTAGCCATAATTTGATTGCAGGTAATGTAAACTGATAATAGGAAATTAGAAACGACATATATTATATTAATCGACTACCAAAAAATTTCATTCATATATACTAAAAAAGTGAGGAATCAAATTGATATAAAAAAACTAATACTAATAACATGATTAAATTAATGAAATGAATTAACATATAAAATTAGGGCAATGAAAATAAATCTAATAACAAAAACTAATAAACGAAAACATAAACTCAATTAAAGAGAAAATAAACAAGAGTCGATATAGAAAATTCGGAGTAAAATGAGCCTTCCTCGGTTGACAGGCGGACATGCCCGGGGTGTATGGGCAACGAACAAAATCTGCTATTGCTTTCTGTCTTCGTCTTTTTTTTTTTTCCTTAGAGGCCTAAACCACCTCACGCGGTTGATAGGACAAGCTTGCCCGAGCGGGCGCGAGTGACACCGGCATTTTTTTTCTCTCTATTTGACTCAAAATAATTCTAAGTGTTGGAGGAACTCTTTTAGTGTCTTGCTCGTATGTACAGGCAACCTTGTCCTCTGGTACATACAAAGTTCAAAAATGCTCAAAGCTCCTGTAAATTGCTTCCAACTGTTCCAAAGGGTTTCAAATCTTGTTCTGAGCCTCGACAAGTGGGGAAAATGCAAAAATCACCTAAAATCACAAAGAGCACCAATATACTCGACAAAGCAAAGTTAGCATAAATGGGACTTGTTTGAGCCGCGTTAGCCATAAAAACATGCTAAAGGTGGAGTAAAAAATTGTATAAAAGTATGATTTATCATTCTTGTTGAGAGAAATGACCGCCCGAAGCATGGGGATCAGAAAACATTGGATAGTAAGACTTTGGTATACTTGGTGGAGGTGATCCAACAACTAATTCGTTATTCTGAGAACACATATCTATAAAGTTGTAACATTTCATTTGTGCAACGCAACTTCATTAGGATCTCTCCATGTAAGGCACTTCACTTCCCTAGTGCCTCTCTCTGAGTGTCTCGTAGCTCCGCTGAGGTCTCTCCACATCCGGGTGACAACGAACTCCTTTAACGGATGATCCTCTCCATATTAATTTCAGGATACACCTTGGATCTTGGTCCAGATCTAATAATGCACCTTACTCATAACCTGGAATGGCATGATCATTTATTGGTACCAAAAATGATAAAAATAAATTAAATGAAGGCTGTAGAAATAAAACAAATGCATGATGGCTTCGGCAAGAAGCCATTGTCAACTTCTTCTTCACATAACGCGGCAATGCAAAAATCTCTTTGAACACTTTCTTCACACATTTCCAAGTTTTATGGGCCAAGAAACGACAAAAAAGATATATTAGTAAGTAATATAATACTTCACAGGCCTAAACAACCTTAATAGTGGAAGAGCGGCCTTCCTCTTAGAGCTCGAGGCTGATTTCTCCGACTGACTTGCTTCTGATAGAGTGATTTTCATCTAACATATTGTTTAAAGAAAAAAATAGAAAATTGTGAGTCTCTAATCTGATAGCATAAGAGATGTATTTGGACAGTTCCAACCATGCACTATAGCTCACTGGTACCTGAAATCAATGATCTCAATACATATAAAATGTCCCAAATAATGCCCAAGGTATCTCAACAAATATCTAGTTCATTTTTTTGGACAATGGTAAATTATTAAACAAACAAGTTTGACACTAGAAGTTCATTCAGAGAACTTTTTTTGCTCTAATGGCAAGATCATGAGCACTACGAACCTCTTCCCTGCTTACCTTACATATTCTAATAAAACTTAAACTATTACAAAACTCTTTAATGTCTAGGACCAAATGTCTGATGGTAATATCCGTAGAAGAGTGGTTAAGAAAAGCCCGGACTGCCTCAGTCGATTCCGTTTTTATTAGTAAATCCTTCCCCCGGTCGCTACCACGCTTAATACCCATATATATGCTCCACATTTTTGCTTGTAACGGATTAGCCACTTAGATATTGCATTTTCCCGAAGTCCGATTCCCTTCTGTAGTAATCTGCCATCCTACTGAGGCTACTACTTCCCTTTTCCTTCTCCGTCGCCTCCAGGCACCATCTACCTGAACTTCTACCCCTTGCTGGTAGTTACTACTTCCCCATTCCCAGAATAACGGCTCACTTATAGCGGCTATACTTTCAGAAGGTCGTAACAGCTAGGTTCGGGATGCTATCTAGCTTGACCATTCTTTATTTAGTGTGGCAATCCAACTCATTAGTTTGTCTACTTGTAACTTGCCTCTATCAAACACCATATTGTTGTGTTGTTCCCAGCTGCCAAATAACGTACAACACACGTTCCTAAAACCGTCCTCCCATCTATGGGTATCATTTGATAAGCAGGTTATCATGTCTGTGAACCACGCATGAAGGCTAATGAAATGATAATGATTCACTCTTAGACCCAAGCTGGAAGCTATCCATATTCGTTGAGTAAAGTTACATTCATGGAATAAGTGTTCCATTGTCTCCCTATGGGTACCACAGAAAAGATGAGTAGTATCCATATTCAGACCCCTTTGAGAAAGTTTAGCCTTAGTAGGGAGGGCATTCTGGAGGACTCTCCATATGAATGTTTTCCATTTGACATTGATCTCCTCTTTCCAAATGATCCTCCAAATCTTAGTGGCCAATGTTGGCGACGACTTGGTGAACTGTGACCACTACCCTGATTTAACAATGTAATCCCCATTTTTGTTGTGTTTCCAATATAACGTATCAAGACACTGGCGATTTGGGATAGTAACGCTTTGAATCTTGTCACCAAGTTCGGTACCTAACAACTTACGGAGGAGGTTGATGTTCCATTCCCGATCTGCGCGTGTAAGGGCCCCGAGTTTTAGGGTCCCAAATTTTTTGGTCACCTTTCCCAAACCGTCCATAGGTCGAATTAGACCTGAAAAATTGGCTTAAGGAAAGGCGGAATGGACTTTTTTAGAAGTATATTGCAACAAAACAGGAGCGCAGAAATTTCAGCTACGCTAGCAACGTAGCGTGACAAAGTTTGTCACGCTAAGTGTGCAACGCTACAAAGTTTGTGACGCTGCAAGGTTAGCGTGACAAAGTCTGTCGCGCTACGCTATTTTAGTGTTTTTTTCAAATTTTTAATTATCTTTTTTCGAGTGAGATAATATCAGCGAATACAAACGATGCTAGTAAGAGTCGCCAATGAGTTTTAGGAATCAAACACATAAATCGTGTATTTCGATTGATTACGAATGGGGCACGAATGCGGGACGATAATTTAAATTGCACGAATAACCCTTTCGATCCCATGGGGATGACTCCAAGTTATGATCTTACGAACCAAAATTTGGATTCGAAGGTGAAGGTACTAATATGGCGGAGTGCGTCATATTAGCCTGTAGGCGACCATTACTAGTTTTCTCTCAATTATACACAAGTTATATAAAGAACCACAAAATAATAATTTACAACCTAACACAAAATTACTATTATTATGGTGAAATCATATAAAACTAACTAATTTAGTCAAATCGTCGTTAAGATTAATTCAAGGTTCCTAGCCTGATACAATTTGTCCAAAAATTATCTTAGTTTAATGTGATAAATTAATTCAAATTAAGCCATTTAACAAAAACATTGTAAAAAAAAAATATATACAAATAAATAAATACAACACTCAATACATAAAGTTTAATTTAAGACTCTCAGAAAACTTACATTTCTCGCTTGATTATTGTTTCTTCGAGTATTAATTTGGACAAAGTTTGAATTTAATTGGTAATAATAAGAAATTAACCCACTTTATTACAAATGAAATATAAAAATAATTTCATGGAGAAAAGTTTAAGTGTAAAGAGAAAAGGAGAAAAAAGAGAGAGAAAGTAGGTTTAGGAGAATGAGAGAATGTCGGTTTTGGAAGTGTGAGAATGGGTAGAAAAAATCAAGAGAGTCAAGAGAATCGTTTTAGAGGAGAAAAAAGGGTATTTATAAGGAAATTGTGTAGCGCGACAGGTTTTATCACGCTGGCCAGTTAGAGTTACAAGTTTAGTGACGCTGACCAGCCAGCGTGACACAAGCTGTCACACTGTGTAGCTAGCACGGGCTTACTTGTCACACTGATGCGTCAGCGCGACTTGCTGAGTTGCGCTACGCTAAAACTCTTTTTTTTTTCTTTTTTTTTTTAAATCAAATATTGGGCTTATATAAAAATCCAATAATAAAAATGGGCTTTTTGAAAAATATTTTGTAGTTTAAGAAAAAATAGTAAAATTAAGTCCAATAGCATCAATTGTCCAATAATCTAGAAATGTGGGTTTTATTATTCATCATGGAATCTTACCACAGGACCGGGGACTTAATTAGGTGTCTACAATTAGCCCCCACTTTGATTGAGTCTGAGTAAGACGAAAATCAAAGTATGCTCGAATCGCTTTTCGAGACTTCCATACTCGTAGCTGAGGGCTCCTTATTAGCCAATGGATGTATCAAGATTTTAGAAAGCAATGGCTTTCAGAACTTAAAAAAAATTATGTTTTTGAAAATTGGAATAGTTATTTTCTAATTAATCGACTTTCTTACTTTGAAATCGACATATAGAAAATAAGTTTTAATAAATTCGTTTATTTATTAAAACGTTTTAAATTCGATTTTACATGCAAAAGTAATAAATTAGTCTATTTATTCCAATCTAGTAAATTCGCTTATTTACTAAGATATCTAAACACAAAAGGGTGATCAATTCGCTTATTAACCAAAGAAGTGTTTGAAGAAAAAGTAATAAATTCGCTTATTTTTTACTATTTTGGTAAATTCGCTTAGAAGTGTTTGAAAAAAAGATAATAAATTCGCTTATTTATTACTATTTTAGTAAATTCGCTTATTAACAAAAGAAGTGTTTGAAGAAAAAGTAATAAATTCGCTTATTTATTACTATTTTGAGTAAATTCGCTTAATTAACGGAATTATTGAAAAGAGGTAATAAATTCGTTTTTTTATTACTATTTAGAGTAAATTCGCTTATTTACTAGAATTGTTGACAAAAGCTAATGATGCTGTCATAAAATTACAAACCTTAACTCAATGTATTTTTCCATTTGAGTATTTTAGATAAAGGAGTGAGAAAAGGGATTAACATCAAAAACAAACTCAAAGCACTTGAAATACAACAAAGCAGAGTAAAAAACACTAGCCATATAGCATCACAAAGGCAACCACGCTGATGCGTCAGCGCGACAGTAGAAAAGGCGCTAAGACCTTCAGCGCGGTTGTTTCTATCACGCTCCAAAGTGAGCGTTTCTTCATTTGTTGTGTTTTAAAGGTTGCTCAAATTACAAAAGTTGATGTTAAATTGATAATACACGGTAGTGTTGTGTAGGGACATTGGCGTGGTTTCATTTCTGGGCTTGAGTGATGGCGCTGCAGAATTAGTCGCGCTACATGTTGTAGCGTGGTAGAGTTAGTCGCGCTACTGAGGCAGCGTGTTTGGATTTGTGACACTGAGGTGTTAGCATAGTACATTGTCTTGCATTACTCTGCTCTTTTCTTTAAGTGCTTCTTCTTTTGTAATGTAAGTGCTTATATCTCAAACATTCTTTAACTAAGTTAATTTTGAGAAATATGAGATGAATTTGTGCTTACTTGTTGATTTAGAGAATTATTTGTTATAACTTTGTCAAATGTAGTCATACAAATGTTCAAGCATATGAAATAAACTTGTTTTATAATGATTATTGAAGAATGCTCCAAGCATTGTAAGAGTTATGCTTTTATTTTATTAAACAAAAGGTGCTTTGGCAAATGATTCTCTAAATGATGTTATAGAATGAAGTATAATGCTCCATGAATTATTGAGAAGTGCTCTTGATTAGTATGACTCGTTAGCTTTTAAATGTCATGATTAATATATTTTGACATTTTTAAGAGTGGTACGTTCCTAATTTAATAATCAAAAGTGATTGTGCTCTTGGTTAGTTTATTATAAGAGTAATGAGCTCTTAATTAATAATCAAAAAGTGAAAATGCTGTTGATTAATTTATTTTAATTATAAGAGTAATGAGCTCTTAATATATAACCAAAGATGGGAATGCTCTTAATATTTATGGAGCAACGTGCTCCAAGAATAAAAAATTAGTTATCCCATTATTTAGTATGATAAAAGTAAAAATGCTCTTAATTTTACTTCAAATGACATAGTGCAAGAAAATTAGTAGCGCTGCTGCTGTAACGTGACAAACTTTGTTGCGCTATGCTATGGAGCGCTGCATAATTTGTTGCGCTTGTTAAGTAGCGCTAAAAACGTTGTGACGCTCCTCATTTAGCGCTACAAAGTCTGTGATGCTACGTTTTTTTAATTTTCTGGTTTTTTTTTTTTTTTTTTTTTTTTTTTGTAAAAGCTTTTCAAGTTTAACTTCATTAATAGTTCTTATATTATTGATTAGACCTTGGGCCTTTTATTTTTGACATATAACTAATGAGCGATATTTTGAGCCCGAGGGTCCAAGTAGGGGAAAAATGGCAATATTTTATGGAGGGTTATCCGACTTACTCCCAAAAAATAATCGCCAAAATGAAGTTTCAAGTGAGACAACTTCCATGTCTTTTTTCATAAGGGGCAACAAGAAAATGTCATAAGTTTAATGAGATTTTGAAGCAAGTGGCTTTATAACTAATTTTGAAAAGAATGTAGCCCCCAGGGTGTCTAAGGTGGTGTAAGTATGGAGACTTGTAGCAACAAGAAAGGTCACAAATATGTATGCAAAGCTAGCTAGAAGAGTATGTACAAGCTAGTTATAATGTAAGTATGCTCAAATTAGCTACAAATAAGCACGAGGAAAACAACCAAAAAATGCACAAATGAGCACGGAGGTGCCATAACATGAGTTAGTAGGAAGCAAGGGATGGGGGTATCTCAACTTTCCCTAAATCAATTTAAAAAAAATGGTTATTATATGTATGAGGAGAATGAGGAACAAAGAATAGTAGAAGTTAAGGATCCAAAACTGATTACAGTTGTTGTATAATGTGCTTGACAACACTTATGATTCAAAGGGGAGTGATTTTAGCTTGCTCATTTGATCTTAGATTATGAGCCATCATCTTATACTTTCGTGATTGTCTTGTTTGAGAAGTTTGTTTCAAATTCAACTATTGGCTACTGGTAATATGAATCTCTTTAGAGAAATAAGATATCAATATTATAAATGCTAGCTCAAGTTTTGAAGTGTTGAAGATGATAATGCTTGAAGTAGACGAGAGGAGAGGATGAAGATCAAAAACTAGAAGAGATAGGAACGATTATGGTGATGAGAGGATGATATGGAGTTAAAGTGATGCCTCATGCTGCCATGGATAGCTATAAGATAGGCATAAAAATTCATTCTTTAAGAGAAAATAAAGAAGTTGGATGATTTTGCGGAATAAAAGGAACGAGTAAAGGAAGTACGTGAGTGTTTGAGTTAAAAGATGACACTATAAGAGTTGATGATGATGAGCATGAGAAAGGAAAGAAGCTTGATGAAGAAGAGTATGTGTGAAAAAAAGCAAAGAAGGATGATATGTGTAGAAGAAAATGACTTGCTTTATGTGACATTAAAGCAATTTTCTTTTAAGGACGGTTGTGCGTCCTAAAATAAAACAGTATCCAAGACCTTTGGTGGGTCTTGTGTTCAAAGAACCTTTTTTTACATGGGCCCTTAAAAATTTTTCTCATGTTACATGTCCTTAAGATGTAGGACTATTAGTACCGCACCTTATGAAAGATTGCATACGTATCCAATTCGAGTTGGAATCAGGTCTTACGTAGCTCTTGCTTCTGATTTATTGATGTGTTAAAGGTAAAGACACAAGTTTTTTGCATTTTTGTTACACCTCAAGAAGGGCTTTTTCAGGGTTGTATCGTGGCTAAGCTTAGGGTGTAAGAAAGAAATGGGAAAGAAGGCTTAAATACCCATAATTAACCCAAACTATGCTACGAACTTATTCTTAGACTTGAGTAACTCTATTACTTAAAATTTTACTGCTTGACAAATTTTCATGCCCATTTGCTTGAATTGAAAATCAGAGCTACTTTAACATTATTTGCTTTATGGAGTTGCATTTTAGTTTATGTTCTCGTAGCATTCCCATCCCCAGGCTAAGTTTGATGTAGGTTGAAAGAAACAAGCTATGTGTTTAGGCACAAACGGGCTACCAAGAAAGTGGATCATAATGTAGGTTATTCAAGATAAGGGAGATATTTTTAGGGTTTCAAAGGTGCCTCTTATATTGGTGTATTGCTTCTTAAAATAAATACTAAGTGGACTTGGAGTGAGCTCCCAATTTTTGAGACTTAAATTGAGCCTCAATGGAACTTTTAGGCTCGTGATGACTACGCCTACGGTTAATAAAGTAAAGTTTGTTGCCCAAAAGAGAATTTATTTGAACAATTTTGCTTTAATAACTTAATTAAGGAATTGACACATTTAATTTAAAGGATGTAAAATATAGAGTAAGTTGTTCAAGGTGTGGATGCGTCAAATTGAGGATGCATTTGATGTGAACAATGTATTCTATGTTGTGCCAATTATGCGTTGACTTGTTCTTCATTGCCATGTTGATTAACTCAACTTGATGATTTCATTCACTTGTAATTGTCTAAGCAAGGCATGATGAGTAGAGAGAGAATGTACAATTTGAAGATGAAATGAATTTTATTTTATTGATAGTTGAAATTAGTACATAAATGATACTTGGCAGCATAAGTCTCAAACTCTACCATGAAAGAAGAAGAAAAGAAAAGAGAGAAATTAAACTAGGGAAGTGAATGGAGTTCTAGTTTTGGTCCAAATCATGTTTCTTGTATGTATGCGTCTACATCGTCTTGAATAATGATTTAATTGTGTATAAGTAATTTCAAATAAATACTACATATTCATCAAAATTATTCAAACACATGAATTTTTAGCACAAAAAAAGTTCTAGTGCTAGCTTTGTAGCGTGACAAAAGAAGTAGCGCTAGCAAGGTAGCGTTATTAAACTTGTGACGCTAACAGTGTAGCGCAATTAAAAGAGTTGCGATGTTTGTGTAGCGTTGTAGAGTTAGTTACGTTGCAAGTTTCTATTTTTTTTGCTAAGTTATCATTAAATTTTTGTTTAATGGGTTTGGATTCATGTCCATGTTGCCCATATATACGTTATTTAGGCCTAAATGGGCCTATTATTAGACTGAACTTTTGAAAGATTGGTGATGATGGGCCTATTATTAACAAATATTCTATTAACTAAATCAAGTATATTGGTGTACAAAAAAATCTTCCAAGTAATCAAATGATATCAAAGAATATAATTTAAAATTATGGAAAATATTTTATGTAATCATTTAATTTAGTTAGCTAATAAAATACTGTGTTTGAAAAGATTTGAAGATCTCAGAAAATCTAAATATGCACAAAATATAAAAAAACAAAACAAGCAACTACACAAAACAAAAGGAAGCAATAATTACAAAATAATGCAGTCAAACTACGGCTAGTCGTGGTCAGTCAAAAAGGTCCTACATCTAAGGTGTGTCCTCCAACACTTTGCGGTATAATAACCGTTAGATATGAAGTTTCTCCCATCTAAGTACCATGGGCATCTTAGAAATTGATGTAGTTGGGATAAGGTTCTATCTTGCTCGGTTGCTTAGAGACCATGGGCCCTACCAAGTCAATAGTTCCTCCCGGAAATGTAGAAGCATCACAGTAATCCTAAGGCATGTTTCAAAGACATGTAGGCCAAGTGTATGTTACATGTATGCAATATAACTAAAAAATGCAAATGTTCTAAATATAACAAGTGTATAAATTGAGAGAGAATTTTCAAGTCTCACCCTCTTTTAGTCCCCAATGAAGTCGCCACTGTAGGGGCCCCGGGATTTAGGGTCCCAATTTTTTTGGTCACCTTCCCCAAACCGCCCATAGGTCGAATTAGACCTAAAAAATTGGCTTAAGGAAAAGCGAAATGGACTTTTTTAGAAGTATTTTGCAATAAAGGAGGAGCGCTGGAATTTCAGCCACACTAGCAACGTAGCGTGACAAAGTTTGTCACGTTGACTATGCAGCGCTACAAAGTTTGTCACGCTGCAGGTGTAATGCAGCAAACTTTGTGACGCTGCAACATTACCATGATAAAGTCTGTTGCGCTACGCTATTTTAGTTTTTTTTTTATTTTTTAATTATCTTTTTTTCGAGTGGGATAATATCAACGAATACGGACGATGCTAGTAAGGAGTCGACAATGAGTTTTAGGAATCAAACTCATAAACCGTGTTTTTCGAGTGGGATAATATCAACGAATACGAACGATGCTAGTAAGGAGTCGACAATGAGTTTTAGGAATCAAACTCATAAACCGTGTTTTTCGAGTGGGATAATATCAACGAATACGGACGATGCTAGTAAGGAGTCGACAATGAGTTTTAGGAATCAAACTCATAAACCGTGTTTTTCGAGTGGGATAATATCAACGAATACGAACGATGCTAGTAAGGAGTCGACAATGAGTTTTAGGAATCAAACTCATAAACCGTGTTTTTTGAGTGGGATAATATCAACGAATACGAACGATACTAGTAAGGAGTCGACAATGAGTTTTAGGAATCAAACTCATAAACCGTGTATTTAGATTGATTACGAATGGGACACGAATACGAGACGATAATCTAAATTGCACGAACAACCCTTTTAATCTCATAGGGATGACTCCAAGTTATGATGTTACGAACCAATGGTTGGATTCGAGGGTGAAGGTACTAATATGGCGGAGTGCGTCATATTAGCCCGTAGGCAGCCATTACTAGTTTTCTCTCAATTATACACAAGTTATATGAAGAACCACAAAATAATAATTTACAACCTAACACAAAATTACTACTATTATGGTGAAATCATATAAAAATAATTAATTTAGTCAAATCATCGTTAAGATTAATTCCAGGTTCCTAGCATGATACAATTTGTCCAAAAATTATCTTAGTTTAATGTTATAAATTAATTCAAATTAATCCCTTTAACAAAAAAATTGTAAAAAAAAAAAAAGAAATAAATATACAAATAAATACAACAATCAATACAAAAAGTTTAATTTAAGACTCTTAGAAAACTTACACTTCTCGCTTAATTATTGTTTCTTCGAGTATTAATTTGGACAAAGTTTCGAATTTAATTCGTAATAATAAGAAATTAACCCACTTTATTAGAAATGAAATATAAAAATAATTTGATGGAGAAAAGTTTAAGTGTAAAGAGAAAAGGAGAAAAAAGAGAGAGAAAGTAGGTTTAGGAGAATGAGAGAATATCGGTTTTGGAAGTGTGAGAATGGGTAGAAAAAATCAAGAGAGTCAAGAGAATCGTTTTAGAGGAGAAAAAAGGGTATTTATAAGGAAAATGTGTAGCGCGACAAGATTTATCATGCTGGCCAGGTAGCGATACAAGTTTAGTGACACTGACCAGCCAGCGTGACACAAGTTGTCACACTGTGCAGCTAGCTTGGGCTTGCTTGTCACGCTGCTGCGTCAGCGCGACTTGCTGAGTCGCGTTACGCTAAAACTCTTTTTATTTTATTTTTTTAAATCAAGTATTGGGCTTATATAAGAATTCAATAATGAAAATGGGCTTTTTGAAAACAAAAATTGTAATTTAAGAAAAGTAGTAAAATTAAGTCCAATAACATCAATTGTCCAATAATCTAGAGAAGTGGTTTTTTATTATTCATCATGGAGTCTTACCATGGGACCGGGGACTAAATTAGGTGTCTACAGCGCGCCACAAGTCTTTCACATACCTTACTTTGTACACGTCGTGAAGCTTAGCATCATCTTTGATGAGCGGATCTTCTCCATGCACCCATTTCCTTCTGAAAACAGGGGTGATACCTTCAGACCCAATTAAGGTGCTAAGGTGGTGTTGAAGTTGAATGGTGGCTCGGGCCATGCTCCCCATACTCCAAGAAGCCACTCCTAGTTTTTTCCCTTGCATGGCCACATCAATAGGAGAACTGCCATATGTTCCTCCTATTACATTGCTAACATGTAATTGAGGATTATGATAAATTCTCCAAGTTCATTTAAAGCAGAGGGTAGTATTCATTTTTTGGACGTCCCGGATACTAAAACCCCCCTCCATTTTGTGGCTGTGATGAGTTTCCTTCCGTTTCCAATGAGGACTTCTATGTGAGCCACTATGGACCCACCAGTAGTGAATAAGCATAGCATTTAGCCTCCCTGTGACCCTTTTAGGTAGGAGATAAAACTCATGACATGAGACAAAAGCGTTGCTAGGATTGCATTAATGATGATGGCCTTCCCCGCTTTAGAAAAGGTCTTGAATTGCCATGAGGATAATCGCTGCGTGACCCTATCAATTAGATTATCAAATTGCCTAGTAGATTTCCCATTAACATCCATTGGACTCCCAAGGTAAGTACCCATAGAGGTCAAGGTGGGCATATGCAGTGTGTTCTTTGAAATAGTCCTGATCTCTAGAGTTGTGTTGGGGCTAAACATTATCAAAGATTTATCAAAATTAACCATTTCACCCGAAATTAAGCAGAATCCATCAATGATTCTCTTCATGGAGACGGACGACTTAAGAGTTATGTCGAAGAAAAAAAGAGCGTCATCTGCAAAGAAGAGGTGCGAGATCCTCGGGGCCCTCCGAACAATTTTGATCCCCTTGAGGAGGCCAACACTATTAGCATACTTAACACCATTTGAGAGTATTTCCATATAGAGTATGAAAAGATAGGGGGAAAGGGGGTCACCTTGTCGAAGACAACAAGAAGGGACAATTTTCCTAGAAGGCACTCCATTGATGAGAATCTTATAGGACACTGAGGTAACGCACTCCATAATCCAGTTGATCCAAACAAGTGGGAAGCCAAACTTGGTGAGCACAAGATGACGAAAGTCCCACCGCAGGCCATCACAAGCTTTACTAAGACCTAGCTTGAGAATGGTGTAAGATTGCTTCCCCTTCTTTTTCCGTTTGACCTAGTGAGTGAGTTCATGCCAAATAATCGAGTTATTCGACATTAGTTTCTCTGGGATGAAGGCATTTTGATGTTCCCCTGCTATCTTTTTCATTATCGGTTTTAAGCGGCCGGTAAAACATCTTGAGATTATTTTGTAGGAGGTGTTACATAGGCTGATTGGCCTAAAATCCTTCACCGTCGTCAGAGAGTCAACCATTGGGATTAAAGTAATGAGGGTATTATTCAACTCTTTTAATAGTTTTCCTCCCTCGAAGAAACCTCGTACCGCATCACATACGTCCACACCTATGAGGTTCCAATGAAGACGGAAAAATTCCGCAGAAAATCCATCCGGCCCTGGAGATTTATAGTTGGGGAGACCAAACACCGCATTCCTTATTTCTTCATTCGAGAAGGTGGTAATCAAGTTCTGAGCATCTATAGAGGAGACTTGTGGAAGTTGATCAAACCATTGCACCCTAGAGTCATCTTGGGCAGGGAGGGTCGGGCCTCTAAATAATTCCTCATAATGTTTAACAAAAGTTTCAGTAATTTCCTTCTCTGTTGTGGTCCAAGAGTTACGATCTAGTTGAATACACCTTATCTCATTTCTAGCCTTTCGGATTTTGACACTAGAAAAGAAGCATTGGGTATGTTGATTTCCATGCGCTTCCCATTTAGTTTTGGCTCGTTGTCTCCAAAAGTTTAGCCTTAATCATTTCCTTTGTTTGTACTCGAAACACCTTTTCAAGCACCGTACCAATCCCATCCCCCTGACCATTTTGTTTTTGCTGGACTTCATGCAAGATTTTTTCCCAGTTAATACCGTTATGTTTTAAAAAATTTAAGCACCATTGTCTGCAACCCTTTAGAATTAATTCCAATTTTCACTAAAGGACAAAAGCCGACGACCCCTGAATCCTTGTTTGCCATGAGTGGTTGCAAATTTCCTGAACTTCACTTTTCTCCAGGCACCAATTCTCTAACCTGTAGGGTCTTTTCCGTTTATTAGTAGTGGGGTTGGTGTCAAGCAGAATTGGTGAGTGATCAAAGATAATAATGGTAAAATTCCAGACACTTATGTTAGGCCAATTGCACAAGAAATTGTCGTTGCAGTAAGCTCTATTCAGGACTTCTTTTATGTTTGCATTTTGAGTTCTATTATTAGTCCAAGTAAAATGGTTTCCTTTTGAAACAATTTCAATCAAGTTATGGCTAAGGGCCCAGTTAGTAAAGAGATTGGCCCCCAAAGAGTAAGAGTTCCCTCCTTTTTTGTGTTGTGGGAACACCCCTTGATTGATAACCCCAATGAGGATAGTTTCCCCGGAATTAACATTTAGTAACATAGTAAGGTTCTCAAGAACCTCTCGATGAGCCACGACAACAGGAGGGCCATAGTAGCAAACAACATACACTAGTTTATTCGACATAGAGGAAACAGAACAGAATATAATGTTACAATAGGGAGGCACAATTGTTGATTTTCCCAATTCAGGAATAATACACTATTCTACCCATGATAAGCAACAAAGCTAAGTCTGAAAAGAGTGCACAACTCTCCAAAAAATATGAAAACTCAATATGTAAGCACATTGCATCATTTGACAACTACGTTCTTTAACATCAACAAATTAGTATATTCAAGTCTTAAGTATGTCTCTACATATTTCAACCATTTAGAGGCTAATATTGGCAATTTTCGACAAATATTAAGCAATTTTGAGCAAAGTTGGAGTAATCTTGAAAAAATGCAACTTTTGGATCCTAAACTTTAATTAGAGCCATTTATGCCAAAGAATTATCAAGTTTAAAATTTTAATTGAAAATTAGTTCATGTGCACTATGTGAGCTAATATTATCATTGTAAGCTAATTTTGCTCCATAATGAGCAAAATATGATCAAATTTGTGAAACTTGCAAGTCTTGCACTATGAAACTTTCTACAGGCATTCTTGATGATAATGAGCTTAGTTAGAGTTATTTTAATAAAAAATAATCAAACTAAAAAGTTTCATGCCAATAATATGTATAATGTGGAAAATATGCAAAATAAGTCGATTTCGTCACTGTTAGTCAAGTTGAGCTCAAAATTTCATACTCGTCAAAGGGTTGAAAATTTCATACTAACATGATCAAGACATCATTTTGCACTAAAATGGTCAAAGTCTACTATTTTTCGGACACTCGCAAGTTCACAAGTTCAAATAAATCGTATAAATCAACACATTCGGCACCAATGTTCACCTTCTACTACTACCACTAGGGGTGTGCGCGCAATTCCGGTTACCCGACTTTGCAGGTAGTGATTTTAAGTGCCCGTGCCTTACCCAAAAAATTCGGGTGCCCGAAATACCTGAGTTGGGTATGCGGGTACCCGATGTTCTATTGTCGATTTTGTCCTTGTATTTTCGATTTTTCACTAAAGATGTAAACAACTAAACAAGTAAACATTTTAAACTAACTTCATAGTTCATACACTTGTTAATCACTTCGTCATTCAAGTAAGTAAGTAACATTCATATCTTTAATCTAGATATGAATACACAATGAATCGATAATACAAGTCATTACAACTTACAAGTCTAATGTCTCTGAAGCAAAAGTAATAATAAAGTCTATTACAAGTTTTCAACAAGTCTATTACAAATTACAATAAAACAAAGGATTACAAAGTATCTAAAGTGATAACTTAAAAGAATACATAACAATTAACAATATCTTCAAGTCTTCAAGGCCTCAATTGTCACTTGTTATGTCACTAATATCCAAAGTTTCATCAATCATTGAAAGGCGTGTCGCGCACCTAACAAAAATAACCTAACTTTTCCTCCTAACTATGTAGTCGGGCAAGTAAGGGTCGAATCCCAAGAGGCTACATGGTTCAAAGTGGTCGATTTTGATTCTACTTTATACTAAGCAAGTAACAATTTAGAGTTGCAATTTATTAACTATTCTAACACTAAACAAGACTAATGGAATTACTATGATAAAATTCAAGGAATAAAAACACCTAGAGTCAGGCACCACCACTAGCACAATTGACACAAGCAATTTATACCCCATTTTAATCGACTAATTGTTCAAGAGAAAAGGTAACCCTATAAAATATCACAAACCTCTCCCGAGTATCTATGGCTTCCTTAATTTGCAATCAAGCCTACTCCCGTAGAATCATGCAAATCGAAGACTTTAATCACAAAACCCTAACTTTCTAACAATTCATTCTACCTACTCCCGTGAAGAATTTCATGTTCTTAATTGAAATATCCAAATTCATCAATACCTAATTCCCATTGTGATAAAGACAATGAATTCATAACAATACCAATTATCCCTAATCTAGTATTGGCATAAGCGCAATCAATTAAGCATGAACAATCAACAATTAAATTGGGGATTTTACAAAAATTGCTCAAGAATCAATCATGGCTAGGGCTTGACCTAACCCTAGATTAATAAAACTACTCACACATAATTGTTGAACAAACGAAACAAAAATTAAAAGAAAGCATGATTAACAACAATAAAAAGAGAATAGAGAAAAGATGATGTTACTTGAATTGATGAAATTGCCAAAACAATGTCAAAGAACCAAAGTTGAGAATGTGTGCCTAAAAAAACTAAGGAGAACTAAAAGCTTTTTCTCTAAAAAACTGATATTGAAGTATGTGTGAAGAAGTTAGAATGAAACTCCTAAAAAAACCT
This sequence comes from Suaeda aralocaspica, assembly GCA_016808085.1. Lineage (NCBI taxonomy): Eukaryota > Viridiplantae > Streptophyta > Magnoliopsida > Caryophyllales > Amaranthaceae > Suaeda > Suaeda aralocaspica. The sequence goes on along the minus strand of PYUH01000373.1, from coordinate 1,928,059 downwards.
ATTTAGATGCTTGGAATATGAAGAGTTATCTACATCAAAGAAGGGGCCACAACCGGGGTGTGGCATGTGATATTAGGCTTCAACTAGGGTGCGGAGTAGGCTGATTTTTTCTTCAAAATACTTCAAAAACAAGTGGCCACAACTAGGTTGTGGAAAACTAAATCATTTCCACAACCATGTTGCGGTAGGTCTTCATGAGCAACTCTTTTGAAGCTTTTCACCATCATAAACGCCTTGATTTGTCCATTCTTTGATCAACATGAAATTAGCTCTACTTGCATCTCCAATACTCCTAGCAAAAGCACCTAAAACCTACAAAAACAAAGCAAAATTCACCCGAGAAGAACATTAGCAAAGTATAAAGCATAATGGCTCAAAAAGGTTGAAATTATGGGAAAAGTAAGATGAAAACACACAAATTTATCATAGAAATATGAGTATAAAATGGTGTTATCAAACTCCCCCACACTTAACCTTTGCTCGTCCCCGAGAAAAGAAAACAAATAAGAAAAACTACTCTAGAAAGCAATAAAACCTATACTCACTGTTGTAGGAATCATGGTCACTTTTAGCGTAAATGACAAGCCATTTAAACCTCCTAATCGCTTATAAGGACGAGTGAGCTCTCATGAAGGTTTCCAAAGAGATTAACCCACAACTCTAAATCCAATCAAAGAAAAGGTTTTCATAAATCAACATTTCTCAATCAAGGACCAAGATAGAGATTATAGGGACGCTAATGTGTGCTCAACCGTCATGCCCAAGAGAGTAAGCAAGCTATCTCACCCTCGAAAGAGTGATCACAAATGAGCGTTTAAGGGCCCAATCAATCGTGAACAAACATCTCTCACTCCATACCAAAACATCCCTCCCCAAAGGCACAAGACAATGTGGCGTCTCATAGCTCGAAATGAGAGAGCTCAAAGATAATCAAAGTGAGTGTAATCAAGCAATTCTAGCACATGTCTCAAGAAAAATACTCATGGCTTCCTCCGTTATACGACTCAACCATCTAGAGTTAGAAGGACTTGTAGGTTGTAACGTTAGGCTTAAGGTAGGTAGGGAAAGAAATTTGGTCGTGGTGCTCTTCCTAGTCAAGTGAAACTTTACAAAACAAGAGCTAAGTTAAACCAAACCAAGGGGCAAATGCTTCCCCCAACTCAATCACTACACACAAACAAGGAGCCAAAACAACTATATACAAACCCATTTTTTCTTTACTACCATGAACACTAAATCTTTGGGAATTCTTTTGTTTTTCTCTTTTTCTTTTCTCTCTTTTTCTCTTTTTTTCATTTTTTTTTGATTTTTTTAACCTATATATACATGGGGCTTAAGCTCCAAAAAAATGCACTAAACAAAAGTCAACCACTTATCAACATTGAAACGTAACAACTCTACAAGTACAGCTCTATTTCACTTGACACTAAGGGTAAATCAAACAATATTTGGCTAAGGCTCATAGAGTTAGCTAACAAGAAGTGGAAGCTCAAACGGGTTGCAAATGTTAATGAAAACCCAAAATCCCAATTTTATTGAAAAAAATTAAAACAAAATAGGTAAATGAAAAATAAAATAAAATAAAATTTTGTGTCCCAAATTTCCCCCAAATGCCTTCATCATTCCCTAAATTGGTTCGGTCAAAACTTTAGAAAACCATGAGCATGCAAACAACACAATAACGACATATGCTAGACCCTCAAGTGTGTTTATGACTTTGAAGTGCTTAGGGGCTCTAAAAAAATCAACTCTCACCTCAAAAGGTCAAAAAATCAAATATCACAAAGCAAGGCCTCATCATAGGTTAGGCTACACCCGGCTTGGCCTAAAAGGCTCACCACCAAAAGTACCCATGAGTGAGAGAATGAAAAGTCCAATTGCTACAAGTGACAAGCAAACCCTTCAAGACAATCAAGCCAAACACACAAAACTCAAATCCAATCTCAAGAATCCAGGGTCAAGATAAAACCATTCACCCACTTTGCTTTGAAAGAATTAGAATTTTTTTGTTTTGTGTTTTTTTTTTAGTTTTTATTTTATTTTTTGTTTTTATTAGAGAAACTTTTCATTAAAAGAAAAGGAAACTAGTATATACAAAGGTGTAGTATCCCTCCCCCACACTTGAAATTTGCAATGTCCACAGTGCAATATAAAAGCATAAAACAAGGGAGGGAAACTTACAGACCCTCACTAAGGAGGGGGAAGAGAAGGGCGTGAGAACCCTTTTGAATGCAGCCAAGTACCGAAAGAAGAGATAATACCAGACATGGAAGCCACTTCACTGTTCATCGCCTTAAGGTCAACCTTTAACTCATCAACAGAAGCTTGCAAGGTGTAGATAATGCCAGCATCAAGCAACTTTAGGAACTCTTTTCTAACTACCTCCATCATGTTTGGATTAAGTCGTCTTTGAGGTTCAATAGAAGAAACATGATTGTCTTCATGAATATTCTTATGCATACAAAATGAAGGGTTAATTCCCTTGATATCATCAATGTTGTAGCCTATAACATTTTTATATTTTCTCAAAACAGTAAGCAATTGCTCAATTTGTATGTCATCAAGCTTAGCATTAACAATAACAGGATAAGTTTTATTTGGACCCAAATATGCATATTTCAAAGAAGGGGGAAGGGGCTTTAACTCTACCTCAGGAGGCGTAGTACTCTCCTTGAATCCTCCATGTGTCAACACCTCCTTGATGGGCTCATCTTTAGGTAGTGAACGGGACTCCTCTAAAAGCTTTGTGTATGCCCTAGTCTCCCAATCCTCTTCATGAACACTTCCCATGAGAATTGCTTGCAATGAATCATCGAGATGCATATTTGAAGTTTTTGCTTCCATCATCTCATCTAGAGCATCAACTCTATAAGCAGTTTCTCCCGTAGAAGGAGCCTCCATGGAGCTTGTAAGATTGTACTCCATCTTCTCATTACCCACCTCAAAGGTAATCTTTCCATTCTTCATATCAATGATGGCTCCAGCAGTGGCCAAGAAAGGTCTCCCAAGAATGATAGGGACTTGCGCATCCTCCTCCATCTCCATGACTACAAAGTCACATGGAATAAAGAACTTCCCAACACGAAGAGGAACGTCTTCAAGAATACCAAGTGAAAACTTCACAGTCCTATCTACCAATTGTAAAGAGATGCGCGTGGGCTTTAGTTCACCCATATGAAGCTTCTCGCAAATAGAGAAGGGAATTAGGCTAATACTTGCCCCAAGATCACAAAGAGCCTTTTTGATCTCAATATCACCAAGCTTGAAAGGAATTGAATAACTTACGGGGTCTCCAAGCTTCTTTGGAAGCTTATTTTGCAAGATGGCACTACATTCCGCCGTGAGTGAGACAGTTGCATTTTCCTCTATCTTCCTCTTGTTTGAGAGCATATCTTTCAAGAACTTTGCATAAGAGGGCATTTCTGAGATAGCATCCAAGAATGGTATGCTTATGTGCAACTTTTTAAAAATATCAAGGAAGTTCCCATATTTCTTCTCTAGCTTCGCTTGTGCCAACCTTTGTGGGAATGGATCTGATGGCCTATATGGCTCAATGGGAGTAGGATTAGGTTCCTTTTTCTCTTCCTCTTCGACCACATTCTCTACCACCTTTTCAATTTCAATTGCTTCATTCACTTGCTTGTTTGGTGGCTCCTTAATGGGAGGATCTTGTAGCTCTTTTCCACTCCTCAAAGTAACCGCATTGATTTGACCCTTGGGTGGTTGCTCAGTATTGCCTGGAAATTGGCCTGTGGGCCTTGAAGATTGACCTACTTGTTGAGCAAATTGACTTACTTGACTTTCCAAGAGTTTTTGTGAAGTCTTTAATTCTTGGAGGCTTTAGAGCTCATTTCGAATCTCCGCATCACGCTTTGCTTGTTGACTAAGGAAGTTCTCCATCATGACCTCTAAGTTGCTCTTTTGTTGGGTTGGAGGGGGTTGTGGATTGATATTTTGGGACGGTTGATTGAATGGTGCTCTAGCTTGGAAACATGGCGGTGCATTGAAATTGTTGCGAGGTGGAGGTGGATTCAATTGTGCTTAAGTGTTCTTGTATGAGAATGCTGGATTATGCTTCCACCCCTCATTATATGTGTTAGAATAAGGATCAAACAACCGCCTTGAATTGGAATTATAAAGAGCATTGGCTTGCTCAATAGACATCCCATTATTGTTGACTTGACATTGATTAGCGGCATGACCTTGTACTCCACACATTTGACATGTGACCGCCATAGAGGTTCCAACTTGCAATTGTTCAAACTTGTGAGAACGTGCCTTCACAGTACTAGCCAAAGAGGTTAGTGCATCAACATCATATTTACCTCCCTTCTTTAAACTATTTTGGCCACTTGGATGATAGTTGCCATCGGCCGCCATTTTTTCAATCAACTCCTTTGCTTCATTTGGATTCTTAGTCATAAGGGAACTGCCTGAAGCAGCATCAATGTAGATACGAAACTCATGTGTCAAACCATTGTAGATAGTTTGTATCAACATCCATCCGAGAATCCCGTGATGAGGGCATTGCCTTTGCAAGCTTAGAAACCTTCTCCATGCTTCATATAATGACTCATCATCAGATTGCTGAAAGGTTGCTAGCTCGTTCCTTAAGTTTGCGGTCTTTTCTTGCCCCAAAAACTTCACTAAGAATGCCTTAGCAAGTTTATCCCAAGTATTAAAGGTTCCAACACCTTCATCCCGCAACCACTCCCTTGCTCTATCTCGAAGAGAGAATGGAAAGAGGCGTAGTCGAATAGAATCCTCACTCACATTATTGATCTTCACAGTATCACATTTCTCCAAGAAGCTTGCAATATGGCTTACTGGGCATTTAGTGGCTAGCCCCACAAATGAATCATTGGAGAAGAATTGGATGAACTGAGGGTTGATCTCGAAATTTGCAGCATTATCAGCAGGTCGAACAATACTAGATAGTGCACCGGTTGTAGTGTCTGGTACACCATACTCCCAAAGTGACTGAGCACGTTCCTCAGCCATTGCTTCCTGTGTAATCTGATTTCTTCTCCTTCTTCGATCTTCTACCTCCTTGCCTACGTGCAGTAGCTTTGATTTCAAGGTCTATAGGAATCAGATTCTATTGACCTGTTTGTCGAGTTTGCATGCAACAAGGAAAACTAGAAACAAAAGATCAAATAATAAAGGAATATAGCCGCAGCAACAAACTAAATAGAGGCTTAGAAAAAATAAATCAAAACTAACTAATTTAAACACCGTTAGTCCCCGGCAACAGCGCCAAAAATTGAAAGGCGTGTCGCGCACCTAACAAAAATAACCTAACTTTTCCTCCTAACTATGTAGTCGGGCAAGTAAGGGTCGAATCCCAAGAGACTAAATGGTTCAAAGTGGTCGATTTTGATTCTACTTTATACTAAGCAAGTAACAATTTAGAGTTGAAATTTATTAACTATTCTAACACTAAACAATACTAATGGAATTACTATGATAAAATTCAAGGAATAAAAACACCTAGAGTTAGGCACCACCACTAGCACAATTGACACAAGCAATTCATACCCCAATTTAATCGACTAATTGTTCAAGAGAAAAGGTAACCCTATAAAATACCACAAACCTCTCCCGAGTATCTATGGCTTCCTTAATTTGCAATCAAGCCTACTTCCGTGGAATCATGCAAATCAAAGACTTTAATCACAAAACCCTTACTTTCTAACAATTCATTATGCCTACTCCCGTAGAGAATTTTATGTTCTTAATTGAAATATCCAAATTCATCAATACCCAATTCCCATTGTGATAAAGATAATGAATTCATAACAATACCAATTATCCTAATCTAGTATTGGCATAAGCGCAATCAATTAAGCATGAACAATCAACAATTAAATTGGGGATTTTACAAAAATTGCTCAAGAATCAATCATGGATAGGGCTTGACCTAACGCTAGATTAATAAAACTACTCACACATAATTGTTGAACAAACAAAACAAAAATTAAAAGAAAGTATGATTAACAACAATAAAAAGATAATAGAGAAAAGATGATGTTACTTGAATTGATGAAATTGCCAAAACAATGTCAAAGAACCAAAGTTGAGAAGAACAATAACAAAGTATAAAGCATAATGGCTCTACTTGCATCTCCAATAATCCTAGAAAAATCACCTAAAACCTACAAAAACAAAGCAAAATGCACCCGAGAAGAACAATGGCAAAGTATAAAGCATAATGGCTCAAAAAGGTTGAAACTATGGGAAAAGTAAGATGAAAACACACAAATTTAGCATAGAAATATGAGTATAAAATGGTGTTATCAATCCCAATAGTTGGTTGCTCCACAACCAAATCGAACATGCCTACAAATATTTAATAGACAACATTATTAGCTAAACAAGAGCAAAACAAAAAAAGTTTAAACCAAATGATAAATATAATAACATAGATATACTAAGTTACTAACCTTCTTCCATACTCTCCAATTCTTGCAAAATTTCCTCTATATTAATAAGTTCATGTGAGATATGCATCCAATCTTGGGAACATATAAGAGCTTCCACCGTCCTAGGAGTTAAAGAGGTGCGGAACCGATCAAGAACACGACCTCTAATGCTTAAATCCGACTCAGAAGCAACCGTTGACACAGGAATTGCAAGAATATCTCGTGCCATCTTCATCTAAATAGGGTAGGTTTTGGTTTGGCAAGCCCACCAACTCAAAATCTCGAAATCATTTTCTTTTATATGCTTTTCTTCTAAATACTTTTGCAATTCATTCTTATTGTCAAAATCCTCCTCCTCCCCTTCTTCTCGCTCAAAATCACTCCATAATTTAGTTTTCCGTCCTCCCTTTCCACCATTGTCATCACTTAAAGTACTTACCGAAGTTGACCCCATTTGTTTTGGTGATGGTTGGGCGAATGCATATTGATCAAACAACCTATTTAAAGATTCCCTAATACGTTCACACAAAATTGAAGCATTGCTAGGTTCATAAGAACGACGAACAATACACTCAACATACCTCAACTTACACCTAGGATCCAACACACATGCTATGAACATTAATAGGTTGACATTATTTGCATTTGACCAATACTTATCAAATTTTAACTTCATTTGCTTAGCCATTTTGTTAAGACCTTCATTTTCATCATTAACATACCCAACAATTTCATAACCTATGGTATAAATGTCCTCCACAAGAGTGTTACCCGTCACATAACGAGATCCAGACAATTTCAATGTAGCTTCATAGAAAACCTCAAGAAAAGGCAATAAAGAAGCAACTATATCCCAATCACTATCATTAGGAGCACCACCCACTTTCCTAAGCTCTCTCAAGTAAGGAATGCACTTAGTTTTCATGTTTTTAAAAGCTTTCCTGAAAACCAAAGCAGTCTTAAGCATTAAGTAAGTGGAATTTCATCTTGTCTCAACATCTAAGCAAATTAGACCCTTATTTTCAATATTTTCCTCTTTAACACAAGCCTTAAACATTTCAAGTCTTGATGGAGAAGATCTTACATATCTCACAGCAGCACGAACTTTCAAAATTGACACATCCACATCTTTTAAGCCATCCCTAACAACCAAATTCAAAATATGTGCCGCACACCTCATGCGTAAACATTCAGCATTCAAGACACAACCATCCCAAAGATTAAATATTTTTTTTCAAATATTGTATCGCTAAATCATTTGAACTAGCATTGTCAACCATCACATTCAGAATTCTCTTAAGACCCCAATCTAACAAGCATTTTTCAACAGACCTACCAATAAGCTCCCCATAATGACCACAACAGGACAAAAGTTTATGATTCTTTTATGTAACTTCCAATTGTCATCAATAAAATGGGCAGTAAGGCACATATATGACAAATTTTGACCAAAAGTCCAAGTATTAGTAGTTAGACATACTCTTGAAGACAAGTTCTTAAAAAGATTTTTCAATTCTTTCTTTTTTCAATATAAAGACCATAACAATCCCTAGTAATGGTGGTACGTGAGACAGGAACAAAATCAGGAATGGCAACTTTACAAAATTGACAGAAACCCTCATGTTCAACAAAACTAAATGGCAATTCAACAAAAATTAATATCTTAGCAAGTGCTTTTCTAATTTCATCTTGATTAAATCGCCACAATTTTGGGACATTATAGTTCTCAATGGTTCCGTCAGTATTCACTCTAGTCTTAGTTTCAAAATCTAATATTAATTGCCTTTTGTCCAAGTTAAAGGGAGCTTTCTTACAAGTTTTAGTGTGACATTTCATTGCAGTGGTTCCATTTTTAGATGAACAACTAATAAGTGCACAACAATAAATACACTTAGCTTGCTCAGCACCTTCAAGACTTTTAAAATGATCCCAAACATCAGATTTTAACTTCTTCTTACCTCCTTTTTCTAATTTTGTTCGCTTCCCTTTCTTTTTCTTACTTGAAGTAGTCTCTTTCACAACTTGAGGTTGGTTCGACACACTTTCATCTGAACTAAGATCCATCATGTTATCTCCTTTGGACATTGATTGTGCCATTTTCTACTAACAACAACAATAACGACTAAAATTAAGAAACACGAAATAAATTAAGAAAACAGAAAAAATAAAACAAAAAAAAAACAGAAATAGAAAATAAATCAGAAGCACAAAAAATTAAGAACAGAAAACTAATAAAATTAAAAACAGAAAAATAAAAATTAAAGAAAAACCGAATAAAAAACAGAAACACAACGGAACAAAAAAAAATAAAAACTAAAAATTAAAAATTAAAAACTGAAAAATAAAACAGAAAAATAAAAATAGAAAATAAAACAGAAAAATAAATATAGAAAATAAAAACTGAAAAATAAAACAGAAAATAAAAATAGAAAATAAAACAGGAAAATAAAAACAGAAAATTAAAAATTAAAAATAGAAAAAAAACGAAAAAAAAATAGAGAAACAAATTCATATAGATCATAATATAAACTTATATAGAAGGAAAACGAACATAAAAATCAACAAAAACATATAAACGAATCAACAAACATATAAATAAAAAACAAATGAACAAATCAACAAGTATATAAATAAAACAATAAAACAAAAATTAAACAAAAGAAAAACAATGACCAAGTAAACAAAAATTAAAAATGAAACAAGGGGTTAAAGAAGGGGAAAACAAATCAATACATACAATTTCAAGGATTTGGCGAGCCGCCTCCACTGACCACCGTGTCGCGGTGCCGCTGTCAAGGATTGAAACTTTAAGAGAGGAGAAAGGGAAACCCTAAGAGAGGTAGAGAGAGATAGGAATTTTTTTGACTTTTGGGTAAATAAAATAAGTTAGACAACAGAATAAGAGAGAGGTAGAGCCATAAAAAAAATATTTATTTTTTCTTTTTTTTAAGTTCGGGTAACCGCTTTGCATAGTTTTGTCACCCGTACCGACCCGCTAGAACCGGGAAAAACCGGGCCGGGTACTCGATCCGCAAAACTGCAATTTGCACTCTAAATTACCTGAATTTTTACACCGGATAGTGCGGGTATCGGGCCGGATTTTCTTGCACACCCTTAACTACCACTACCACTACCACTACCAGTCTACCACTACTACTACTCTATGTGCACTACATGGAATGTATTATTTGAGCATGCCATGGGGTAAATTGAAGTTCTAATCACTACTTTGCACTAGATTAGGATAACAACAACGAGCTTAAGAACACCATGAACAATATGTTACTTCAAACTTTGAACTCTAGTTTTCAGTCAATTCTTCACCATTTTGAGTGAAACAAGTTGCAAATTGCTACATTTAGCAAAAAGAATTCAGAAATCCAAGCAAATTTCACAATCATACAACATATACAAAGACTCCAAATTCAAAGCTCCACATACTACTCTCAAAAACCATGGTAATGAGCAATAGCTAAAGCCAAAAAATGTTGAGAAAAGTCACTTACTTGAGCTTGATGAATTTGGAGTTTGAAGGACCGAGAATGGGGTATTTAACTTCCTTCTCTAGATTTTCCGGAAAATATTATAATGTAAATGAAGAATAATAATTATTAAAAATTCTAACTAGGAAAAACCAAAGTATTACCGCAACCGTGATAACAGCTAAGGCTTTTATCAAAGTATCATAGCGGAAGACTTTAAAAACCAAAACCAAATTAAAACTCAAAACAAACCTTAAATAACCTTAAAACAAACCAAAGTCAAAACCAAAAGAAACCAAATAAGTCTTTATTACACTTCGGAACCATCTTAATGACCCTTCAAAAACCAAATAAACTTCAAACTTCGGAAATAAAAGTCAACATCCAACAAAAGCAATAAGAAGTATCTAGTTCACATAATTATGAAAACTACATTGCAAGCGCTCATACCCCAACCCAACATAATTGACTTATGCCCACTTGTACCTGTAGCTTTCTCTATTCTAGACAACTACTCACTAGCAAGTGTGTCATCGTAGGACCGAGTCAAAGACAAAGCCATGCACACAAAACACACACAATCAGCAAAGCTGAGTACATAAATACCAAAAACTATGCAAAGCATGATTAATATTAAAAATAAAATGAAACTATAACATACATACTTCTTAACATTGACAACTCTTCACCTGTGCATAGACTCAACTCAAACAATATTACTTAATATATTTAAACTTTGGATTTCGCATCGAACGGGTTTCCTTTCCTTTAAAATCGCCCTATTGGGCACCAACTTGGGAGCAACTCTAAGAAGGTATTACCTATGTCACATAAAGTGACGGAATTCTAGTGCATTAAAAATATAAAAGATTACGTCTTGTACCTCAGTTAGAAGTCATAGATCACTGTTCCATACGACTCCCTCCATTGTTCATACTTAGGGTATATATGTTCTAAGAGTTTTGGTGCGAATCCTCTTGCACTTTACGTGATTAACCGGTTTAACAATGTTATGACTCACATACAACATCACATAAAAAGCATGCATAAAATCAAACAAGCCATATTAATTATCTTTGTTTTAAGGTGATTCTAAAAATAATGCCTTTGCGTGTCCTTTATTTAACTAAACTTCCTTTACCACACATTAACTATGAGTCGCTAACTATTTACCTTTTTCCTTGACCACACATAAAACTGTGAGTGGCTACATGTATATAAATGTTTCCTCATTAACTTCTAATAATCATGTGAATAAAAATTCACAACTACCTTTCTTGTTGATTAAGCAACTAATCAACTTAACTAACTTTCTTTCTTTTTCATTAAGCTATTGGACAACTTTAAACATAAATTTAACATTCCAATTACTCGCGATAAATTAATAATGCTATAAAGGTGGAATGTCAAACACTATGAAAAGTCATACTTTCATACTAGCATACTTCTCAAGCAAGTCAACTAAAAAACAATTCATATTCACATTCATAACACATAAGATCAACAATAAAGCATGATTTCTACTATTATTCTTGCCTTTAGTACTTACGTACCTTGTATTGTAGTTGTGATCCGCCACAACTCCTAGAAATCAATTAACTCGAAGTCTCCTATATAGAGAAAATCGAATCTAAATTAAAACCTTATTGATAACTCCTACAACAACTCTAAGCTAACCTTTTATGTTGGAAAGTTGTCAGAAACGTTCCCTATATGGTCTCTATTCAATTCCATACTTTATTTTAATTTTTCCACTACAAAATACTTGATTTCTGGTAATTTTCAAAAAATGACAGCTTTGTAAAATTTCTCAAAAACACTTAAAAACCCTCCTAAACATCTTATTTTGATCATAAAACACTATAGTAATGTTCTAAGATCATCATACAATATTTATATGCATTAAAAATAATTATGACTACTTATTTCACGTGTTACTATTTTTATTGTACATGAACATGTGTTAATAAAAATTCACAGCTTTGTTCAATTATTCAAAACTCATGAAAAACTCATCTAAACATCATAAAACAATCAAAAAACTCTTTTACAATCTATTATCATCACATGCATCAAATCTATGCTTTAAAATAATTTTTCATGAAGTAAAACATGTTCATAATATTTTTACTATTAGTTTTCATGATTATAAAAATTGGACAGCATTATAAAACAACTTTAAAACTCTTTAAAATTAATCTAAACTTTATAAAATCATCACAAATTCACCCAACAACAATTCATGATCATAATATTGAAGTTTAAATCGTAAAAAAACCATAAAACCATGAATTTCATAATTTCATAAACCCTAATTCAAAATTTCATGATCAACTTTGTAAGTTAATACTTTAAACAAAAACATAAATTTATTAAACATGATGAAAATCATAAAAACATGATCAAACATAATTATTAACATGAATTTTTGGAAGATTGAATTAAAAAGAAAAGAGAAGAATTTTTTATTTTTTTTTAAATATAAGAATTCGAAAATACCAAAGAGGAGGAAGGAGGACTGGCGAGGGTGGTGGCCGGCGGAAGGGGCATCAGAAGCAGGTGGCACGCCGCGGCGAGGGGGTGGATGAAGCACGGGGCGCGCGAAAGGCAAGGGCGAGCTAAGAAGTTTTTTTTTTTCGAAAATCCTAAACACTTTTTTTTCTTAAATCCTAATTCACTAGATTGCAAATTAACTCTGAAAATTTCTGATTTAAGGGCTATTTATAGGCCCCAAAGTAGGATTTGATGCAATTACATAAAAGCCCTTAATGCGTGAAATTACTTTTATGCCCTAGTTTTAAAACAACCTAGGAAACTCTAAATATTGTATTTTTAGAAACTTTTCAAAATATTTTATAAAACTTAAAATAACATGAAATATTATTTATAAACATAAAATAATTACTTTGATTAAAATTTATTTAAATTTTTTTTCTTTAATATTTTTATTGATCTTAATTTATTAATAAAAATACTAAAAATATATGTATAAAATACGAGAAAATATGGGGTACTAGAAAGCTTGAGCGCGTACGCGCACGCATGATCCATCTCTGGATTTGCTTTTTCACCTTGTTTTGTGTGTAGGGGGATTTATGCGACATCTTGTGGTATTTTGCACCGAAATTCTCGACATTTCGGTTGTTATGTGACATAATCGAGTGAAATTACTACAATGTCCTTGGAAGTAAACTTCAAGTCGAAGCTTCCTTTCTCAAAGTCAAATTATGTACAATGCACCCCCAAAATGTTATTGCATGCTTGAATCTCACATCAACATTCCACAAATTGACAAGGCTAGTCGCGTACCTATCAAAAATAAATTTACAACTCCAACTATTGCAGCTAGGGAAGCAGGGATCAAATCCACAGGGAGACACTGAATTTCTACTAATTCTAATTAAAAAGCTATTTCGTCGTAAAGGGGCCTTGAGAGTGAAGTTAACTAAAACACTACTAAACACTAAAAACAAGAGTTATTACGGAAATATATCAAATTAATTAAGCATAGGACATCGGTTCACCATAAACCAAAAATGAACTGATTAACAAAACAATTAACAGATAAACGACGCTCTGAATTAAGGCACAGTAATTTTATCGAATCTAGACTCCTTTAAAAATTCTCTAACTGCTCTCGCTCGCTTAGACTCGTTTTGCCTATTATCCATGTGATCTAATTGTGGTAATCTTTCCTCTCGGCATTAATTTCAACAGTTATCAGACTAATAGTCAAACCAGTCCAGTATTCAATTGCAAGCAATATAAATTGATAATAGGAATTTAGAAACGACATAAATTACATCAATAAATCATCAATCAAATTCATTGAGATGGCTCATGGATCCCCTAGCCCTAGAAATTAAACTACTTACACATATTATAAATTGCAGAAATCAAATCGATATTCATAATTAATACTAAAACTAAAACCAAATTCATAAAACGGATTAACATAGAAATTAGGGCATAAACAAACTAATCTAAAACAAAAACAAAAACTAATAAGAAAAACTACTCATAACTAAAAAAACTGAATTAACAAGAATAAGAAAAGAATTGAATAAACCTTAATTGTATCGAACGATTGAATAAATGAATTAACACCAGAGTATTTTTCCTATAGAGAGAAACTATGTAAAACTAAACTCTAAAATTATAAAAATTCCGTACATAGGCCTAGGATAGAAATCCTGTATATACAATAGCCAAAACAAGTCCAAAAATCTCAAAAAACAGATAAAATGCAACCCACCCGATTACACGGGCACAGTGCACTCGAACCGGGCACACTATACCCAACCCGGGCGCACTGCTACTTGGTTTTCATGCCTTCTCGGTCGCTCCTTTACTTCGAAACTCGACTTCTTTGCTTCCAATATGCTTCTAATTCACATCTAGCTCTCTTGTGGATTCTCAAAATAGTCAAGGCTTCCTACTAACTTGTCAAGCGCCAAACATAATGCGAAAACCAATACAAATGCACCATTTCCTGCAATATATAGCAAACCAAAACACAAGGCACTAAAAGCAACTACATTAGTAGATTTAGGCTCAAAAGAGCCTTGTAAGAGCCAATAACTAATGTAAACCGAGGGAAAATAATAAACATAAAATGCACTTATCAAACTCCCCCAAACTAAACCTTGGCTTGTCCTCAAACAAACAAATCAAATAGACAATGACTTCACCCCATTAAACTTTGCAAAACAAAATCAACTCAAGCAATTCCGAGTATGTGAGTTCCTATACCAACCTACCAAAATTCCTTGATCGCAATCTACTTAAATCAAAATCATAATGCCAACCATGTGAGAAATAGGAGACGCTGACTATTGTAGCTCACGGGGTGTTACTCCACACATTTTGTTAAACATATAAATAATGTAGCTCACCCTCACCTCCCAACCAAAAACAATATGTAATGGAATGCAAAAAGTGTTTAGATGCAATTTTGAGGAACCCAATCCCACATCTCACACCCCATGCAAGTGTTAAAGGGTATTCACTCAACCTAATGTAAAATATACTTGAAATGCAAGTAATACTCACTAGCTTTGGCAATTGACTTACTTTACAAGAGCAAAAAATATGCACATGCCCATTAAAAAGGTCTTTATTAAGATTTTAACGTGGATAGGGTGATGGGTACCATAAATTTCGGATAATGTGGTGTGATGCGGGGTATATACATATAAAATCGAAGAAAATCGTCAACAACTTCAAAATACATCAACAACATTCTCCAACATCCAATTTCAAACAAACCAAACCTTTTCAATTCACATCAACACCAATAAACTCATAAATCAACAAAATAACCAATTACTCAAAAGCTTTACTTTCTTCTTTTTCACTTCTTTTATGTTTTGACTTTTTTTTTTTTTACATTTTTATTTTTTCCCTATTCAAAACTTAGGTTCACGACTCTTAAATACTCCTTTCATCATGCGCGACATGAAACATACCAAATCCAAGCTACTAGAGTCAAAAGCCAAAACATCACTACAAGATAACAACAATTTTGTGACGGAAAAATTTCGTCGCAAACTTAAAATATTCCGTCGCAAAATGTCCGTTGCTAAAATTTTTGTCGCAAATTTCCAAACATGCGACGGAATTTCCGCCGGAATTGTTGAAGTTTGCGACGGAATTTTCCCTCGCAAAAGACGGATGAATTCCGTCGCAAATGGTAAAAAATAAAAATAATAATGCACTTTTGCTACGGAATATTCCCTCGCAAAAAAGTTTCAATTTTTTTTAATTTTTATGTTTTGATTGCTTATTTGTATTTGTTTTTTTTTTTTTGTGCAAATATAAGCATTTTATTAATAAAAAAAAAAAACAAGTACAACCTAAAATTGGTTATTGGAAGGCTAACTCAACCAAGCCAAAACCAATTGGAACCCATCTATACAAAACAAGCCAAAGCTTAAAAAAAAACCAACTCAAAAACAAACACCTAAAACAAGCTACAAAACAAGCACTACTTAAAGCTGCAATTTGACCAACCATCAAGTCATCAACACATCCCACCGCCACAATCAGTCCACCAGCCAACCAAAACTGCAAGAACCTTTAAACAGCATTTTTACTGCACACCACTGCATCCTCTCCACTGCACTTCCACTACCATTCTGCAGATTTAACAACTGCAACAGTCCACTGTATTACATACTAGCAGCAACAAGCAGCCCCAAAACTGCACACAAACTAGCAGCAACAAGCAGCCCCAAAATTGCTCAGCAGAATGCAGCAAACTACCAACCACAAACCAGCACCAGCAGCCAAAGAAAACCATAAAATGCAAGAAAACAGCACTAAACAAACTCTTGTGCTGAAGTTCTTGAACAAAATGTTGAACAACTACCATCCATTGAACCTTTAACCATAGGCATGCCTAACACAGCTTCTCCAATAGCAGCCAGCAAAACCAACAAACAGCCAGCCCCAGCCAAAATCCTCCCTGCAGCACAAAATGAGCCTGCTAATCTGCCATTAAAAACTACACATGAAGAGACTGTAAAAAACTACACCCTCTCCACTGCACTACTGCTAACAAACTGCAATACACTGCATACAAACCATACCCACACAAATAGCAGAGCCAGTCAAACACCCAACCACAGCAGCCAACAACAGCAGCAATTCAAAGAGCAGTAAGCAACCTGCAACATTGCACAAACAGCCAAAAAAACCAGCACAATTCCTTCTTAGTGACAGGATCCAAGCTTTCATTTTTCACTCTATCTTTCGCAAAAGCTGATATTTATTGATAGTATGTGCTACTCCAAAAACTGCGCAGAAGTGCCTCCAAGAGTCACCAAGCTGCACAAAGTTGCCTATGAGACTCTTAGAGGCATGTGTTCCTCAAGGGTCCAAAACCCCTGGGAGGTTTGTATGACCTATATATAGATGAAAGAGTAAAAAACTATGATCTCATTTTTTTTTTTTTTTTTTTGTGTTTGTAAAAGCACTTATAGCGAATTATAGTACATGGAAATCCATAAATTTAAATGGTTTCTCAAATCACATTGTCATACTTTCTAATTTTCAAGCATTTTGCTCTTTTCTGTAATTCATTAAGCACCTCTATTGTGTCTACCTTACTTCTTCAGATAGGTGAAGCCTAAACGTAAAGCGAAGGATGCAAACTTCAGCAAGTCCTGTGATTGATTCCCTGCTACATATGTACGTAATGCAGATTTCATTTTACTCTCAAACTCATAAAAATTTCTGCATTGAAGAATATTTGGATCTCAAATACACCATTTATGTAAATCAGTTAATTAGCAGATATGAATTAAGCCAAATCAGAGGACTCATGATCAGAACATCAGAGATTAGAAACAAACCTAGTACTCATTTTGTGACAGGGCTCCAAAAAAAGGGTTGCTTCTACAGCTATCAAGCAAGTTCTGTAACATGGCACCCTCATAATCAGCTTGTCATATAAATAATACATGAATGTAACAATTTTGCATAACTAAGCACATCTGTTAAAACTACTAACCTCTTCTAAGATGATGGAAATATCGTAAATGATTCTAGGATAGACCAATAGTAAATCATCTGCACAACTAAACACATTTGTAAGACATAATGCCTCAACTAAACATCATTTGTAATTTTTAATAGGAAATGAGGAAAGGTTGATCCTCAACTAGAATTGGCTGCTAGAATATCCTATGCCTTTCTCCAGCATATAATTAAACATAGCGGCATAATACTCAGTACAAACATAGCTTCTCATTTTCTGCAGCAATTCGAGCACGTAGACTGCGACTGTGTGGTTGAGGAATCTGTCTAAACCTCTTTTAGCAACACTCTTTCTTTTTGAGCAACACCAATAAGGAAATCATATCTATAAGGGTTTGTCGATTTGAACCTTTACATCACCGACAATGAGACTGTTACTTCAACAAGGATTTCAACAAGTGATTTAGAACACAAAATCAACTTAATTGATTACAAATAATACCTTCGCAAAATACTATTATCAACAAAAATATAATTAACAAATCTCGAAATTCAATTAACTAATTCGCTACTCAAAATTCAAACTTCAAACCCTAATTCAACAAATTTCTCTCAATAACAACTAGAATCGCAACTTTAGTCTCAAAATTACAGAAATTAACAACGAAACTAATAATCAACGAAGTTGAAAGTTTACCTTGCAAAATTGAAGATCAAATCAAAGTTGAAATTGATACTCCGAACGTCCAAAATTAAAAAATGATTAAATTAAAGAGGAATTTGTAATGAAAAGCCGGTTAATTGAAAAGTGAAAGACTATTTTTCGAAGTTAAATTTCGCTGATTCGTTGAACTAACCAGTATATTTTCGGGTTTTTTATGTTCAAGAATGAGAATGAGAAGGAGGAGAAACGGTGGCAGAGCACTTGAGGGAGGTGGAGATGGAGCGAGGGAGGAGAGGTTTGGAGTGGAGAAGTGAGAAGGGAGAAAGGATATGTTGGTTTAATTTTTCGGGGACAAAACAACTCAAGGGTTTGTCGATTTTTTGCGAGGGAAATTTGCGACGGAATTAAGTCCATCGCAAATTATACACAATTACACATTCATTATCATCCAATCAATTAAAAACTAAGAAAGAAATAAAACAAATTGATTTGGATTGCTTAAGTTACGATTTGGATGTTGAAGAAGAAATTAGAGTTTAGGCTTTTCTTAGGTTTAAAATGAGGTTTTGATAGTACACAGCCCAATACACAAGACACGCCCCATACCCTAGGTTGCACGGGTTCAAAAACGGGGACAAAAACGGGGACGGGGACGGGGACGGGGACGGAAAACGGCAAAATCAAAATTTCTAAAAACGGGGACGGCAAGGAATCGGCAATTAAAAAATCACAAAAATATTTAAAATACAATAGTCTTTAATATTTTAATGTAACATTAACATAATAATAATTCATAAAGCCTTAAAGTACATAATAACAATTCATACAATAGTCTTTAATATTTTAATGTACCCATTGTTCCTAATCTTGATCATAGCATGACTTATTCAAGGTACCTTGCCCGAAAATATACCTTAATTATCCAACATTTATCTATTTGCACAAATTCCCAAATTCCCTTCTCCTGTTATCAGTATCAACTAAAGAACACATATTCTAAAAAATTATTATAAAAAAAAAAAAATACAGTCAAATTGTTCAGCTAACACCAGTCTAACAAAATCACAAATAAAAAAAAATCACCCAGTAGCTTTAAGCTTCTGATCCAAAATAACAGAACTTCATAACTAAATTTGTTTTTGTTTTTTTTTTCCTCAAAGAAATTCATCAAAATTTCAACTTTTTAGTAATATTCCATTATTAATTTTTCAAAAACTGATATTCGTTAATTGAATGCAGTTGATGATAGGATTGATAGCTTGATGAATGCAGTTGAAGATAGCTTGATGAATGCAGTTGATATTTGATAATTTAACCCTAGAGGGCAGAGGCTACTGAATTTGGTTAATTGGTTAGTTGGTTTGGTTAATTGCCTTTTTGGGCCTTGGGCTATTAACCTTTTACATAATACATATAATTGAAATTGGCCTTTTACCTTCAAAAGGGGTGGGGACGTTTTTGCTCTACTTTAGCCGTCCCCGAACCGTCCCCGAAGTAATACACCCGACCCCGCCCGATTGATGGCGACCCCGGGACGTTTTTGAGCCGTCCCCGTACCGTCCCCGACCCCCAGACGTCCCCAACACGGGTTCCCCCCATAGGAAGCCGACCCCGTGCTTCATAGCCCATACCTACCTGTACCCATACCAAAAAATTCAAGAAAAACCCAAGACACGAAACTGACTGTGTCGACACTCCAATACCCGTTCCCTAGCCGTACCCGTACCCCCTACGCGACACGCGCCTAAAATGTTGTGTCTATGCATCCTTGAGCGGGTGTCCCATCAAAAGAAGTAAGGGGAATTGTCCAGGGGCCCTGATCAGGAGCCAACCCAGTGATGGTGGGGTTGGGAAAAACAACGAATGCCTTCTCATGCGAACCAACATACCAACGGAATCTGCGTATGTCTATAGAGTTAATCCACTCAGTAACTATAAAATAATCTAAATCCAAATATCGAATACCCACTAGAGGGGTACACCGAGCAGTAGGGCTGTTCAAAATAATCTGATCCGAGTGATCCGATCCGTGATCCGAGCATTCCGATCCGATAAAGTCGGATAATTTTTATTTTTTTATTTCAGATATTTCGGATCGGATAACTGATAAAAATTCAGATCGGATACATATCACGTTTATTAGATTGTTGGATATCCGAAATATCCGTAAATGTGAAAAAAGTAAGCTTTTCGGATCGGTCGGATCACGGGTCGGGTCACTCGTATTTCGGATTAGATCACTCGGATCGGATCTAATTATTTCGTAAGTTGTAGAGTTTTGTGTTTTTTGGGCTAAATTTTTTATTAAGAAATATCTTTTCGGATTGTCGGATATCCAATTATCCAATCCGACATGCTTTGGATATTTCGGATCGCATATCCGGTTTCAATAGGATCGGATACGGATCACGTTTTGGCCGATCCGAAAAGGTCGGATATCGGACTTGTCGGACCGGATCGGATTGATCCGAATGAACACCTCTACCGAGAAGAAAAGTCAATCCAATATTTATGAGAAATGAAAGTAATCGAGCCATCAAAAACAATATTATTTGTCCTACCGGGCCTAACTAAGCGTGCAAAAGTGTTGAATTGAGTTTCCAAATGAATCACAAAATGATGTGCAACAAAAATTCTACATGGGCAAGAACCACAAAAAAAAATGTTGCCCTATAATCACAATCTCCCTAGTATTTATAGTGTGAGCCTCATGGTGGCCAAAGATAGTCCAACCCGTAAGCCAATGTACCATATAGGCGGAAGGTTGATGCATCAAATTAGCGGAGTTATGTTGCCAACTCTCTATAGTTTGACACATCCACGCATTCCATAACTCTACATCATATACCCATGCTAGATAAGTCAAAAATAAAGCCAAAGTCTACTAAAGACTCATATCGTTCTTCTCCGAATAATCAAAATGCAACATCCCTATCGGGCCTATGCGGGTTTAGTTGATAAACCCTAAAAGTAGAAATAAATTCATACGTTATATCGGCATAGATTGGCACATACATGGTGAAAACCAATTCGATACCCATATTTGGTACTCCCTAATTTCCTCAACAATTCCTAAAGCATGCAACAAAGTGTGATCTAAAAAGCAAGTTGGAACAATGGGGGGTTCGTTAAGTTTCATAAAATTTTCACGTTGTTCATGGGAAGCAAAAATTACCATGGGGAACTCCGAGTCCCTTGGAATCGCGTAATGACAAGGTTGTGCTTGCCTCCTCCTCGAAGCTCCACTTGTTTCTCCTCTTTGCCTCTTGGATGCCATTGTTGATATTGAAGACGAAATTTGAAGGAATTTAGGGCTTTGGTTAATATTGATTGTTGGTGTTTTTGTGATTTCTTTGTGAGAGGATGAAAAATTAAAAAGAATGGTGAAAATTTGAGGTGATTTGGATTTAAGATGAAGAAGTTATAAGGATTTGAAATTTGAATGAAGGTAGAAATAATGGTGAATTTGGGGTTTTATGAGAGAGAATGTGAGAGTAAAGGTAGAAAGAGAAAGAAAAAGGTGAGAGAAAGATGAGAGAATAAGGGAGACGAAGAAAAAGGACGTACAAAAAGAAGGGAGTAGGTGGGAGCAGCTGACTCGAGTAGTGTGGCAGCACGCCTGGGTACCCAGGCGGAATGACAATCTTAAATAATTTTGTCAACCTCCAATTTCTTCATGCGCGCCCGGTGTTTATTTGACCCGCCCGGTCCCGTTTCACCGTGCTTGGGTACCCAGGCACATTGCAGTTCTTCAAAAATTTCCCAAATTTTCCAAATTTTTTCTAAGTGTGGGATTTGGTGATGTGAGCCCAGTACGAACTCAACCCACCCGGACCCTTTGCCGTGCGCCCGACCACCCGAGCATAGTGCATCTCTTCAATTTTTCGAAATATTTTTCTTTGTTTTCTCTTGTCATGCATGCTCACCTAAACTGCAATACTCTAGGAAAACTCAATATACTCGTTAGTCCCTCACACTCACTCACTAACAATTAAAACTAAACTAAATTAAACACAAAACTAAAAGCAAAGCTACTAAACTACTTACGGGTTGCCTCCCGAAAAGCGCTTGTTTAAGGTCATTAGCTTGACCATGTTGCCTCAACATTCACCGGAGGGTCAGGTTAGGGAAGATGATTTCATCCACCAACTCAACTACGTCGCCTTCATAGTATGCTTCAAGTGATGGTCGTTGACCTTGAACTTTTCTCCTTTATCATTCTGAACCTCAACAAACCCATATTTGCTGACCATAGTGACAGTGAACGGTCCACTCCATCTAGACCATAGCTTTCCAAGAAAAAGTTTCAATCTAGAATTGAATAAGAGCACCTTATCAACAACATCGAACTCTTTCTTCGTGATTCTCTTGTCATGCCACCTCCTAGTCTTCTCTTTATGGATCTTGGCACTATCGTAAGCTCCCAATCGAAACACATCCAACTCATTCAATTGAAATAACCTCTTCTCACCCGCAAGCTTGGCATCCATATTCAGCTCTTTCATAACCTAGTAGGCCTTGTATTATAGCTTAACCGATAAGTGGCACGCTTTCCCGCACACCAACCAATATGGAGATATACTTATATGTGTCTTGAATGCTGTTTTATACGCCCATAACGCGTCATGAAGCTTGCTAATCCAATCCTTCATGGTTTTTACCACTATTTTCTCTAAGGTGGACTTAATTTCTCAATTCGAAACTTCAACTTGGCCACTAGTTTGTGGATGATAAGCTAACCCGGTTCGATGATAGACTCCATACTTCTCAAGTAATTTAGTAAGCCACTTCTCATGAAAATGTGAACCCCCATCACTAATGATAGCTCTAGGAACTCAAAATCTCAGAAAAATGACTTGCTTAAACAATCTCAACACAGTATTAGAGTCAACATTAGGTGTTGCAGTAGCTTCTACCCACTTCGAGACATAATCAACAGCCACCAATATGAACCTGTTTCCATTGGAAGAGGGGAATGGTCTCATTTAGTCAGTACCCCATACATCAAAAATTTCCACTTCTTATATCCCGTTTTGAGGTGTCTCACGACGTTTCAAAATATTCCCGGTCCTTTGGCATGCATCACAAGACAACAAAAAATCTCGAGCATCTTTAGAAAGAGTAAGCCAATAAAATCCCGATTGCAATACCTTGAACATGGTCTTGGATGGCCCGGCATGATCTGCATACGGTGATGAATGGTAATAGCTCAAAACCCCATAAAATTTCCAATTAGGAACATATCTTCGGTACAGACCATCAGCAGACTCTCGAAAAAATTTTTGGGTCATCCCAAAAATATCTCTGAACATCATGTAAAAACCTCTTCTTTCGTTGGACGAAAGATTAGGAGGTAAGACACCTCCTACAATGTAGTTAGCAAAATCGACAAACTATGGTGAGTTGACTGTAACCGAGAGCAAGCGGTCATTCGGGAATGAGTCATCAATAGGAGCAATTCCTCCATCATCAAATCGAATTCTAGATAAGTGATCAGCTTCCATGTTCTCTACACCTTTCTTGTCACGAATTTCGAGGTCAAATTCTTGCAACAACAGGATCCATCTAATCAGCTGTGTTTTGCTTCCTTCTTTCCTAGGAGATACTTCAAAGCAGCATGGTCATTGTGTATGATAACTTTGGAGCCCAAAAGGTAAGATCAGAACTTATCAAGTACATAAACAACTGCAAGTAACTCCTTTACCGTGGTGGCATAATTGACTTGAGCTGGATCAAAGTCTTGCTGGCATAGTAAATGGCATGCAGAACTATGTCCTTCCTTTGACCTAGAACGACCCCAACCGCATAATCACTAGCATCACACATTATCTCGAACGGTAGGTCCGAGTCAGGAGACTGAATGATGGGTGCAGAGATCAGTACCTGTTTTATCCAGTTGAAAGACTCAAGACATTCTTCAGTAAAAACAAAATTGGCATCTTTTAAAAGCAATTGGGTTAGTGGTTTTGCAATTTTCGAAAAATCCTTGATAAACCTCCGATAAAAACCCGCATGATCCAAAAAGCTTCGTACCCCTTTCAAATTCACAAGAGGGAGAAGTTGCTCAATTATCTGTATCTTTGCCTTATGTACCTCAATACCACGTTCAGAAATCAAGTGTCCTAGAACAACACCTTCAGTGAACATGAAGTGACACTTTTCCTAATTAAGCAGAAGATTCACTTCTTCACATCTCACAAGCACTTTGGTTAGATTGTCTAAACATACATCAAAAGAAGTTCCATAGACATTAAAATCGTCCATAAAGACCTCCATGATAGACTTAATAAAATCTAAAAATATGCTCGTCATGCAACGTTGAAAAGTAGTAGGGGCATTACATAAACCAAAAGGCATTCAACGATATGCAAAAGTACCATAAGTCATGTAAATGTGGTTTTCTCCCTATCATCCGGGTGCATGGGAATATCCACCCAAATAATAGAATTACTTATGCCTAGCCAACCTTTCAAGCATTTGATCAATGAAGGGGAGGGGAAAGTGATCTTTTTTAGTGGCAGTGTTCAAATTCCGATAATCAATACACATACACCAACCTGTGACAACTCTAGTGGGAATTAACTCATTTTTATCATTACGCACAACAGTGGTCCCACCTTTCTTACGCACTAATTGAACTGGACTAACCCATTTAGAATAAGTTACAGAATAAATAATGCCAGCATCAAGCAATTTAATGACATCTTTCTTAACTACCTACTGCATGGTAGGATTCAAACGACGCTAACCTTATATGCATGGTTTATGACCTTCCTCTAAATGAATACAATGCATGCAAAATTTAAGACTAATGCCTGTCAAATCATCAATGTTGTAACCATTAACCTTTTTATGATATTTAAGCACAACTATAAGTTTTTTAAGTTGACTATTGGTAAGAGAAGCACTAACAATGACTGGATATAGTTCCTTGTCATCAAGGAATGCGAATTTCAAATTAGAAGGGAGGGGTTTCCTCTCGGATTGTGTTACCTCCTTTACTGAGCAAACATTCTGTGGCAACTCTAAAAAATTTCGACTCACTTCCGAACTCAATTCCACTCTAGGAAGATATTGGATCAACTTGTCCGTCTCAACGTCGCCTTCGCCTGAAACAACATCTAAATACAATACGACCTCTAGAAGATCCTTTCTAAGGGATCGAGGCAAGTCATCACATACAATCACATTAATGACATCTATTCTATAGCAAGACTGTTCTAACATGGGACTCTTCAAAGCACTAAAAAGATTGAAAGTAACCTTGTCAACACCTACAGTAAGAGTTAGACTACCATTTTTCACATCAATAAAGCACTTGCAGCATTCGAAAACGGTCTACCTAGAATTAATGAGGATGTAAGCATCCTCATCCATATCGAGCACAACGGGAACAAAAAATTTCTCCACTCTCACTATTATATCCTCCAAAAACCTTTTGAGTGTTTTACAGTTCTATCAGGCATCATCAAGGTAATGTTAGTAAACTTGAAGGACACCCCATATTTAACTTCCTGCAAATAGACAATGGCACACTAACACTATCCCCTAAATTACACAATGCTTTATTAATGAACAATGGGCCAATGTTACAAGGAATAGAGAAACTTCCTTGATCCTTGAGTTTTGGTAGAGACTTATTTTGCAAAATTGCAATACATTCTTCAGTTAAAGCTACAGTCTCTACCGAACTCATTTCACGTTTCATGCTCAATATGTCCTTCAAAAACTTAGTATATGTGGGTACCTATGTGATTAGATAAGAGAAAGGCACAGTAAACCTGCAAATTTTTAACAATATCGAGAAACTTACGGAAATAGTTATCATTCTTACTCCTATCTACCCTATGAGGAGAGGGTAGTGGCACCTTGAGTGGTATCAATGTATTAGTGGGCATGTTAGCTTCTGAAGCACTCTTCTCCATGATTTCGTTCTCCTTGGGGGGGGGGGGGGGGGGGGGGGGGGGGTGCTGACTCTGCAATCTCATCAATCATCACATTGCTAGACTTTCCTTTCTGCGCTACCAGCTTGAAATCAGCATCATCAGTTGGCATCTTCGGGCCCTCGTAGTGTCATATCCCATATTCTCACGTATTTTTAGAATTTAATTTCATATTTTATGTGAATATTTTAGTATTTTTTATTGAAAATTTAAGTTCAATAAATATATTAAAGAAAGAAAATTTAATCAATTGTTATTTAAAATAATTGTTTTAATATTTTTTTAAGTTTATAAGTTATATTATACATCACTTTAAATTTTATTAAATATTCTAAGAAGTTTCTAATTTTAGAATTTTCAAAGTTTTCTTAATTGTTTTAAAACAAGGGCACAAAAGTAATTTTAAACATTAAGGGTATTTATTTAATTTCACCAAAACCTATTTTGGACCTATAAATACCCCTTAAAACCATATTTTTCAGATTTAAAATACAATTTTGAGTTAGGATTTCAAAAAAAAAAAAAAAATAGAGGATCGAAATTTTCGAAAAAAAAAAACTTCGTCGTAATTTTTCAAAGCTCCCTCGCCGGCCACCCCCTCGTCGGCGTTCCTCTACGCCAACCACTAGGAGAATTTGAGTTAGGAGATATTTATAAGTTGTGGTGGATCACCGTTATTACACAAGGTACGTAAGTTTAAAGACATTTAAATACGTAGAGTCATGCTAGATTTGTTGATTTTACATGTTATGTGCTATAGACATTTAAAAGTTGATGCTTGGTTGACTTGAGTTAACTTGCATGAGAAGTTATGTTAGCATGAATGTATGAAAAGTATGTTTTATATATCAAGTTGACATTCCACATTTATAGTATTGTTATTACATCATGAGAAATTGGAATGTGAACTTATTTCTGAAATTTGACAAGTAGTCAATAAAGAAGAAAGGAAAGACAGTTTAGTTAATTAATTACTTGATAAACAAGAAAGGTAGTTAGTGAATTTTTATTCACATGTTTAAAAGAAGCAAATGAGCAAATAGTTATCCACTCAAAGTTGATGTGTGGTAAAGGAAAGTTTAGTTAAATAAAGGTCACACAAAAATTATTTTAGAATCACATTAAAACCAAGATAATTAATATTGTGTTTTTTGTTACTATGCATGCTTCAATGTGTTGCTATGTGTGTGTCATAATATTTGTTGAACCTTTTAATCCCGTGAAGTGAAAGAGGATTCGCACCAAAACTCTTGGAACGTATATACCTTGAGTATGAACAATGGGGGGAGTTATGGGTATTTATTGTAACTTCTAATCGGGGTACAAGACGTTGTACTCTTTTATATTTTTAAATGTGCTCGAATTCCGTCACTATATATGACATAGGTAATACCTTATATTGTTAAGGAGAAGAAACCCGTTTAATGTGAAATCCAAAGATCTAAATAAAATAAATAATTTATATGAGTTGAGTCTATGCACATGTATGTACAGATGTCAATGGTAAGAAGTATGTGTGTTCATTCTTTTCTTTTATTTTGTTGTCGATCATGTTTTGCATGGTCTTTAGTATATATGTACTCAGCTTTGCTAATTGTGTGTGTTTGTTTGCATGGCTTTGTCTTTGACTTGGCCCTACGACGACCCATTTCGATGGCGAGTAGTTGTCTAGAATAAAGAGAAAGCTATAAGTACAGGTGGACATAGTCAATCATGCTGGCATTGTGTGATGAGCACTTGGATTGTAGTTTTCTTAGCTTGTGTGGACTTGCTACTTATTTACTGTTATTGTTGACTTATGGTTTTCGAAGTTTAAAGTTTCTTTGGTTTTGAACGGCCATTAATACGATTCCGAGTTGTAATAAGATATATTTTGGTATTCTTTTTGGTTTTGATTTTGGTTTGAGAGTTGATTGAGTTTATTTTGGTTTTGAAATAAAGACTTCCGCTGTGGTACTTTGATAAAAGCCTTAGCCGTTATCACAGTGGCGGTAATACTTTGGTTTTTCCAGGTTAAGTAGGAAGTATATATATTATTATTTTCTATTTCATCCATATTATATTTCCGGAAATTGAAAGGAGAAAGTTAGGAAATTCCATGGTGTTACACATAGTGGTTCCCTCTTCTAGTAGTAATAGAATTGACATGATCCCTTGGACCTGGAGGATTAGGTTGACGAGATAGTTGACCCTACTGCCTTTGAGCTGTAAACTGGGCAATCTAAGCTAGCTGGGTCTCCAATTGCTTGTTGTGAGCTTACATTGCTTTCATGTTTTTCTGCATCTAGAGCATCATGTTCTTCAGCTCTGAAATCTCATCGCTTGCTTGAGGTGATGAGGATCTAGTGAACCCAGATGGCTGTGCTGGTGAAAACCGCAACATCTGCTGGTGTGGCTGCTGTGGTATAAAAGGTTGTGGGTTTCGCACATTGTTGTTCTTGTAGGAGAAGTATGGGTGATCCTTCCAACCTGGTTTGTAAGTGTTAGAGACTGTATTGTTCTAGTAGGCTTGGAAAGTACACACTTGTTCCATGAAACTATGATACAATTGGTTATCATGACCAAATGAACAACATGAATCGCAGAAGGGCTCAGTGCATCCCGAAAGTGCAGCCATCGCAGCTGCACACATTGGTGGAGAAGGTGTAGTACTAATCTTGTCGAGCTTTGGACTTATTGCATTGATTTGTGAAGCTAGACTCTCATACTTGTCATCTACTACATGCTTCCCACCCCTCTTCGATTGCCCTCTAGGATTGCCAAATTGTGAATTGTGAATGGCAATTTCTTCAATTAATTAATTCATATGCAGCATTAACCTCTTGGTTTATGAATCGACCACTTGTAGTAGAATCAAGTAAACTACAGCTCTCATTCCCTAACCCATTGTAGAATGATTAAACTAGGAACCACTTCTCATGCCCATGGTGTGGGCATAACCTCAACAAATCCTTAAACCTTTCCTATGCTTCATATAATGTCTCATCTGTCTATTGGTTAATATTCATGATTTTCCTTCAAAGGGTTGCAGTTCGCTTTGAAGGATAGTGTAACACCCTAGAATTTCCTAACTATCTCCTAGAGCAATTTTCAGAAAACATAATATAATAATAATAAATAAAACAATAAAAATTCTTTCTACTTAACTAGGAAAAACCAAAGTATTACCGCCACCATGATAACGGTTAAGGATATTATCAAAGTACTACAGCGGAGGTCTTCTACTTTTAAAAACAATTCCAAACCCAAAAAGAACTTTAAAAAAATCTAAATAAAACTTTATTACAACTTAGAACTGAAACAACGACCCTTGAAAACCAACTAAGTTTTATTAAACATTAAAAAAAAACCAAACCAAAAACTAATAACAGAAAGTAAACAACTTGTCCAACACAAACAAACGGAAATAACTATTGCAAGCGCTCAAAACTCAATCCCAGCGTGATTGACTATGCCCACCTGTACCTGTTGCTTTCTCTTTATTTTAGACTACTACTCGCCATCGAAATGGGTCGTCGTAGGGCCAAGTAAAAGACAAAGCAATGCACACAAAAACACACAATCAACAAAGCCGAGTACGTAAACACTAAAGATTATGCACAATGAACATGAATAATCTAAGAAAAATCATAAACAACACACATTACCTTACCTTTACCACAACCATATACATGTACATAGACTCATCGACATTATAAACTGTGTAGGATATTTAAGTGTGGATTTTGCATCGAACAGGTTTCCTTCTCAAACAATCGCCCTATTGGGCACCAACTTGGGAGCAACTCCAAGAAGGTATTACCTATGTCACTTGAAATGACGGAATTCCAACACATTTATAAATATTAAAGAGTACAACGTCTTGTACCCTGATTAGAAGTTACAGATTACAATTCCTATGACTCCCCTAATGTTCATAATCAAGGTATATACATTCCAAGAGTTTTGGTGCGAATCCTCTTTCATTTTACGTGATTATCAGTTTTAGTAATTGTTATGACTCACACAAATCACGCATGGACATTTAAGACAAACAAATCATTATAAACACCATATTAATTATTTTGATTATCACGTTATTCCAATATTTCATTCATAGTTCTTTATTATTTAAACCTTCCTTTACCACACATAAGCTGTGAGTGGCTAACTATTTTCTCATTAAACTTGATATTAAACATGTGAATAAATATTCATTAACTACCTTTCTTGTTGTTCAAGTTATTAATCGACTTAACTGGTTCCTTTACTTATTGACTACTTGTCAAATCCTTTCAAAATAATCAACATTCCAACATCAATGATGTAATAGTAATGCTATAAAAACGGAATTTAAACATGGTAGGCAATACATATTTTTCATGTAATCATGCCAACATAACTTCTCATGCAAGTTAACACAAGTCAACAAGTCAATAACTTCCAATACTACAAATTCTAGCATGAAGCTTAAACTACTCTAGCATGAATTCTAGGTACATGGACGCCTTTAGTACTTACGTACCTTGTATTATAATGATGCTCCGCCACCACTCCTACAAATTGCTTAGTTCGAAGCTTCCTACTAAGGAAAATTTGAAACTAATTAAAAACTCTATTGCCTAAATTCTACAACAACTCTAAACCGACTTTTAACGATGAAAACTCATCCAAAACCTCTCCTATATGGTCTATATTTGATCCCATACTTTATTTTATAGTTTTCTTTTCAAAACACTTGATTTTTGATATTTTTCTAAAAATATAAACTTTGTAAAATACTTTTAAAACCCCTTTAAACCTTCTTAAACATCATAATATGACCTTAAAATAGCTTATTTATGCTCTAAGATCATCCTATAATAGTTTCATGCATTTAAAACACTTATAGAACAATTCTAGCATGAATCTACTACTACTACTACTACTATTTTTATTAATGTTTTTAGTAAAATTACAGCAATATAAAATTGCTTAAAAACTACATTAGAAACCATTAAAGTCATGATTCATGCATAAAACACTATAATAACATCATAAGTTCATTATACTTTTATTTCATGCATAAAGCTTATTTTCCGTACTTAAAAACATGATCATATTACTATTACTACTTTTAAAAATTTGACAGCAATAATAATTTACTTTAAAACCTCTAAAAAAATTCTAAACTTCATAAAATCATCATAAATTAATACTCTAACAATCTATGGTCATAATATAAAAGTTTAAAGCATTAAAATCATAAATCTAACAAATTTTCATAAACTTTCAAAACCCTAATTTTATAATTTCATGAACATACATACTTATAAAATATAATTATTAACTAAAACATGATCATAATTCATGAAACATGTTAAACATAATTAATAAGCATAATTTTAAACAAGATTGAATTAAAATAAAAGAGGAAGAGA
Organism: Suaeda aralocaspica; assembly: GCA_016808085.1. Taxonomy (NCBI): domain Eukaryota; kingdom Viridiplantae; phylum Streptophyta; class Magnoliopsida; order Caryophyllales; family Amaranthaceae; genus Suaeda; species Suaeda aralocaspica. Next base: position 1,896,670 of record PYUH01000373.1, on the reverse strand, counting down.
AATTTTTATATTTTACTTGCTCGAAAATCGAAGAAGAGGAGGGAGGAGAGAGCCGTCAGTGGGACTGTCGGCTGCTGCAGGTGGTGGCTGGTGGTCCCACCGGTGGTTGCCTGACTTGGTGGGGGGTCCCAGGTTGCTATAGTGGCCGGCAGGTGGTCCACTAGGGCTTAGGGTTTCGGGTGTTTGTTTGTTTTTTTTTTTTTTAGAAATCCTATAACGCTAAATCTCAATTAAATCGGAAAAATTCTGATTTAAAGGGGTATTTATAGACCCAAATTAGGTTTAGATGAAATTCCAAATATACCCTTAATGATTGAAATTACTTTTGTGCCCTTATTTTAACACAAATAAAGAAAGCTTTAAAAAACTAAATATTTAACTCATTAATTAGTTATAATTTTTCTAATTAGTTAATTTATTTAACTTTATTTTTCACCAAAAATACCAAAAACATACTATTTTATTATGAAGTTAAATTAATAAAATACATGAAAATACGGGGTATTACAGATAGTACTTCTTCTGAAATGCAAGAGTTAACACATCCCAAGTGTTGATGTTGTCCATTTTAAGACCGTCAAACCAAGTACGAGCTTTATCCTTCAATGAGTATGGGAACATCATCCTTCTAATGTAGTCCTGAGTAGCCCAAAGCTCCTTGATCGTGTTGCAATATTGAAGGAAATCGGTCAAGTGCAAATTCAGATCCTCCATCAACGTTCCTACAAACTGTTTCCTCTCCACCATATTCACCAAAGCTCGCTTCAATTCAAAATTAAGAGCATATGTATTAGGAACCTGATAACCATCTCCAAATGTTGCTGAACTTGGTTCAGAATAATCCCTCAACGATCGTGCAGGTAGTGGCGGTGGCGGTGGCGGGTTGTTTTCATTAATTTTAGAACCCAACATCTTTCCTTCGTTAGTAATATCCAATTCAGAAAAAAATCATGACAGATCAGTTAATGTTCGTTTGGAGTGGAAGGTCCTCCTTAATCTCCACCTCCTTCTATGATTGCGCTTATGAAATGATCTTTCAGGGTTAGGATCAATCCAAACCAACATGCAAACCAAGAACCTGCACAAGCACAGAAACTTCAGACAACCGTAAGTCACCGTCTCAACGAACAGTTAGTTCTTTGCGATCAGAAAGTTACAAAAATAAACAAAATAAACCGATTAGCAGAAATAAAACAATTGCCTCCCCGTAAACAGCGCCAAATTTTGACAAGGCTAGTCGCTCATCTATCAAAAATAAACTTATTCCAACTAATTCAGCTATGGAAGCAGGGATCGAATCCACAGGGAGACACTGAATTTTTACTAATTCTAAAAAGCTATTTCATTGAAGTTAACTAAAACACTATTAAACAATAAAAATAAGAGTTGTTATGGACATATATCAAATTAATTAAGCCAAAGACATCGGTTCACCATAAGCCAACGATGAACTGATTAGCAAACATTTAAAAAATAATTGACGCTCTGAATTAAGGCACACTAATTCTCTCGAATCTAGAATCCTTCAAAAGGCCCTAGGAAGTCTATTTTGTCAATTATTATTTTGGTTAAACAAGTCAACACATGGTGAAATTACCAAAATACCCCTAGGGGCTTATTTTGGCAAAAAACCTCAAAATCTCCAAAATGAGTCCAACAAGAAATCCTTAGTCTCTAAACACTCCCCACGAAGTCAAAGTACACATAAATATCAAAAGAGAGGTTAGCACTTGAAAAAACTACCAAAATATCCCTGGGACGACTCAAGCGAAATTTCTTAGTGTAGTCGATCAACTAAAATTCCCAATGAGATCTCATTCCAAAATCCTCAGTGGAGCAATCAACATAGAGAACCAATCTTCAACAAAACTACATCTAGACTCACACCAAGCTAATTCTCTAATGAAGTCAACTAAGGTCAAACATCTATCCCTAGTGAAATTGAGCAACATGGAGCGCATGTGCATCCCTTATTCCTAGTGGAGTTAACATCCCAGAGGAGTTAAAAATGAAGTCAAAGCCAATCTTCCTAGCGGAGTTAATGCCCAAGTGTAAACAACTTTCTCTAAGTGAAGATAAGATGAATTGAGACATTATATCAACAAATCAACAATAGCAAATTCTCACAATCAGCATTTCCCTACGACCGGGCCGTGTCTAAAGTGGAAGTTATAGCACCCAGATATACATTCGAGAAGCCAACAATGGCTTTATCAGAGAAGTGGCGGTTCACTTTATTACATCCCCAATAGCTAAGCATGGCTTTCATCTCATGTAGCCGAGCATAACTTTCATCTCATGCAGCTGATACATAGGCTTTCATTTCATGTAGCCAATACACAAGCTTTTATTTCGTGCAACCTACACACTGGCTTTTATTTCAGCAGGCGACACACTGGCTTTCTCACATAACACAAACAAATTCAGACGCTTACAACATTTCTCAAAAGGCCCTTGGAACACAACTCTGACAAGGTCATTTCAGCACTTCGCAGCCATTGTCAGAACAATTGTGAAATAGCAAGCGAATAGTTGGGGCATCTTGACACCTCAGCCCTTCGAAAACCCAAGGACTCAATCGTATGGATATGGAAAATACAGGATTTCCAACCACCTACTAGCCAACATCGCCGGAAAACTACGAATGAGTGGTTATGGCTTCCCGACATTATTTCAGCATTCAGACACCATCTGATGGCTATGACAACATTCCTATGGATAACGAAGCTTTCTGAAGAGTATACACAGGCATCGGTAAAACTAACCTTTGTTTTCCAGGAACCTTATACTTTGGCTTTAGTTTTACGAGGTTAGTCGTCCCTAAAGACTCAGCCAAAGTGTGAGCTGAGCTTTTGTAGACACCTACATTTGTCCCTGTCCTTAGGCCGATGATAAACATATACCATGTTGCCTACTAGTGCGATCTTGGAAAGTGTGTAAAGGTCTTGCATGAGGTTATCCTGAAATTCCTAAAAATCCCTACAAACCCAAAACCCCCAAAAATAAGTCTAACAAATTTTATTTTTTTAATTATTTTGGTAAAATTGAAGTAAATAACAAAATGACAGAAGTTGTAACACCCTGGATTTTCCTAACTTCCTACTTCTCATTTTTCTGGAAAACATATTAAATTAATAAGTATTATATTTATTAAAACTACTAAATATGGAAAAACCAAAGTATTACCGCTACCGTGATAACGGCTAAGGCATTTATCAAAGTACTACAGCGGAAGTCTTAAAACGAAATCAACATAAAGCTAACTTCAAAACAATTTCAAATTAAAATCAACTTTAAACTTATTACACTTCAGAACCATATTAATGGCCCTTAAAAACCAAACCAAAACTAATATTAAAAGACTTTAGAAATCCAAACATCCAAAATAACTGTTAGTCTTCATAAGCAATTAAAATAAAGTAAGCTACAAAACACAGCAAGCGCTCTCACTCCATCCCATCATGAAATGACTTATGCCCACTTGTACCTGCAGCTTTTCTTTTACTAGACAACTACTCACCACAAGTGGGTCATTGTAGGGCCAAGTCCAAGACAAAGCCATGCACACAAATTAAATAGTCAGGAAACCTGAGTACATAACTACTAAAGACTATGCAGCAACAATAAGAAATAAAACATGCACTCAACTTATCTTTGACAACCTTTTTACCTGTACATGGACTCAATTAAATTAATTACTATATTATTTATTATGGATCCTGCATCGAACGGGTTCCCTCCTTAAAAATAATCGCCCTATTGGGCACCAACTAGGGAGCAACTCCAATAAGGTTTTACTATGTCACATAAAGTGACGGATATCCAGCACATTAAAAATAGAAAAGAGTACTACGTCTTGTACCCCAATTAGAAGTCATATATCACTGTTCGATACGATTCCCCACCCCCCCCGCCCCCATTATTCATACTCAATTATTTACGTTCCAAGAGTTTTGATGCAAGTCCTCTTACACTTTACTTGATTTAACAGGTTTAACAATGTTATGACTCTCATGCAACATCACACAAAAACATGCATCTAATCAAGTAGGCCAATTTAATTATCTTCAACTTAAGGTGATTCCAAATTAAGTTTAGGCGTGTCCTTTAAATAAACTGAACCTTCTGTACCACACATTAGCTGTGAGTGGCTAATAACTTGCTTTCTTCTTGACCACACATTAAACTGTGAGTGGCAACATGTCTAAAAATAATTCCTCATAACTTCTTTTAATTATGTGAATAAAAATGCACAACTATCTTTCTTGTTGATTAAGCAACTAACCAACTTATAAATAAGTTTCTTCTTTGATCAATAAACTATTGGCCAAATTAAACTGATCATACCATTCAAATTCAAGCTTATAAGAATTTAACTTTCTATTTAACATGGAATGTCATAATACTTTAAGAACATGCTACTAACAAACTTGTCATGCACATAAATTCATGATTCAAGACAAGCATATAAGATTTCATGTAATCGAGAATTGTTCAAGCATGCATTCTAACTCTTATGTTTGTCTTTAGTACTTACATTCCTTGTAAATTAACTGTCCTCCGACACAACTTCTAGAAGTGGACTAGTTCAAAGTCTCCTACATAAGGAAAAACCGAGCTAAATTAAAACCTTGTTGACTAAATTCTACAACAACTATAACTAACTTCTGTTGTTGCTTGAGCAATGAGGTGGGATAGGGACTGTGAGGACTTCGCTGGCGTAGACTGGATGCGTGAATGGACTGGTCTCCTGCTGACGTACCCTCCAAGAACCTGCAAAAAAGGGACAATAATCCTTGTATGATTATTTCCCCCTCCGATGCTTAAGTAAGTATTTGTAGGAGAGTAAGTGAACAATAATCAACAAGAAAACAATTTTAGAGAGAAGTTTTTCCTTTTAAGTATGTGTTTTTGTCTTAATCTTGAGTGTACCTTTTATGAGAATTTTGAGAGCTATTTATAGCATCAAGTACAATTTCTTATCCAATGAGATCGCGACACTTGTCCTCATCTCCTTAATTCCCTTTCCTTCATTTGCCTTATGGGCTTATGGCATTAGGCTTTCAAGGCCCAATGGTTTGTTTTGGCTCTTCTTCTAACGACGAATATGAGCTTGACATGTGACGAAGTATGATCTTCCTTTCATTCACATGTGGACCAGTCTAAAGATGACACGTGGCCATGTGGGGCCCACTCATGGCAGACTCATCACTGCCACGTGGTAATCCCACGCTGGCATTTAATAATAGAAACAGAGACACGTAGTCCAGTCATAGGATGACACATGGCTATGTAGGGCCCACTCATGGCAATCTCATCAATGCCACGTGGTAATCCCACGTCAGCATTTTATAATAGAAAGAGGGACACGTGGTCCACTCAGAGGCTGACACGTGGCAGCTGACTTGGCATACCACATCAACTTCTATATTGGAAACTTTGTCGAAAAAACATCCTTATATGGTCTCTATTCAATTCCATACTTCACTTTTATTTTCTATTGCAATACTATTTAGTTTTCGGGACTTATCTATGCTTTATCAAATTTTCATAAATTTTTATGCCACTTTAGAAAAGTGGACAACAATCTAAATTTATCAAGACTCCTTGAAAACTTCCGAAAACAACACAAATCGATCATACAATGCATTACTTAACTTATATGATCAATTTATGCTAATTACATACTTTAAAAGCCTAATTAATTAATTAGATCTAGACAGCATGCTAAGCATGCTTAAAATCACTTTTGAAATTCATAAAACATACTAATATATATATATATATATCAATATAGGATTGATGTGTGATCATACTAGTACAATTTGGACACTTAAAACTTAATTTAACTTGTTTTTATTAAAGTTTCAGATTTATTTATAAACTGTAAAGTCATGAAAAAACTTATAAAAACATCATAATTTCATGCCAAAACACTTCTACAATATACTAATACATTTATGAAATCAATCTAGGCTTTAGAACAATTTTTCATATGCCAAAACATGTTCATAATATTTATTCAACTCAAATTCATGATTATAAAATTTGAACAGCTTTATAAATTAAGTTTAAAACCCTTAAAATCATTCTAAACTTAATAACATCATCATAATTTCACCCAATAATAGTCTATGATCATAATATCAAAGTTTAGAACATAAAAATTCATAAAATTATAACTTCGTAAATTTTTCAAAACCTAATCTATAATTTCATGAACAACAAAATTAATTCATGCCTTAAAACAATTCATACTTATATCAAAACATGCTTAAACTTATAAAAACATGATTAAACATAATTATGAACATGAACTTGCAAGACTGAATCAAAAATAAAGAAGTAGAAATTTTATTTTATAAAAGATTCGAAAAATACCAACATAGGGGAGGAGGTGCAGCGGCGGCAGCAGCAGCAGTCTGGCGGTGGCCGGCGCTGGCACGGATCCCAAGGCAGCCCAAAAATATTTTTTTCTTTTTGATTTCCGAATTGATTTTTTTTTTTTGGAGATCTCAAGCTTCTTTTTTTTCTCCCTTTTTCTCTCTAGTTTTTTGGAATCCTAATGACTAGTATGATCATGAAAATTTGGAATTTTAGGTTTTATAGGGTATTTATAGGCCCCAAAGTAGGATTTTGGTGAGGCCCATAAATACTCCTAAATAAATTAGGAAACCTTTGAAATCTATTTTTAGAAGATTTTTTTAAAAATATTTTTAACCATAAAAATATTATTTAAGAACACAAATAACTACTTTCAACCAAACATTGTTATTTTTTTTTTTTTAATTTCTTTTTATTTAATATTCCTATTGAACATACTTTTCAATAAAAATATTAAATTATACGAATAAAATATAAAAATACTTTCTTAAAATACGTGAAAATATGGGGTATTACAGAAGTAAAGATGAAGATGAAGTAGGTTAGCTTAATAGGCTTGCAATCATGGCACGCAAGCACCACCTCTACCACCAGCAAGATGTTGCTAACCAAATCCACCACATTTCCCCCTACATTTCTCCCCCTAAAACTGTCATCTAGTCACCAAAATCCGACTATATAATAAAAAAAAATTAACTAAGGAATAACTAAAGACTCAACAAAAAACAAATAAAAAAATCAGAAATGGCTTATTGGCTTTTGAGCTTAATTTTGACTAAGGAATTGAATTAGGGAAAGTTGGTGGCTTGGAGAACTTTGGTTGGTTGCTTATTGTTATCAATTAGAGGTAGTTTGGCTGGTGAAGGGGAAAGGGAATGGATATTAGAAAGGGTGTGAGAGGAAATGGAAAGGTATTTCCTCACATGTGTTCAATTGTTTGCTTTACGCTCAAAGCCTTAAAGGGAATCTACTTACAACCACTATTACCACTTCTTCTGTAACCATCGCTTCAATATCTCCTTAACCCTACCACCACCACTCCTTCCACCACCCTCTTTGCCGCTTATAACTCTACTACCACCCTCTTTGCTGGCTGCCTCCCCCACCTTTGATATACGTGTTTTATGTTGTGTTTCTCCCTCATTTTCGGTTGATTCTTGTGCTAAATAGTTATGTTGTGGATTTTTTTTTATTAAATATCGTCTTTCGATGTTAAGTTATGTTTTGGAACGGTTTTAGCGTCTTTAGTAGACTTTTAGAGCTTTTTATGGGTATTTTATGCTACCTCGGTTATTATGCGTGGTTTTTGGTTTGTTTTATATGTTCCAGGAGTGTAATAGGGAGTTTTGAAGTCATCAGAAGCTAAAATGAGTCAAAATATACTTGCCTTGAGATGCGTGCCAAGTCACGAGAAGCCATGAACGAGATTCGAAGAATCGAGCGAAGAACTCAAGAAGGATCGTCAAAATATTGTTATGCAAATCCTATGCGGTCGCAGCCTTTTTAAGCTTCCTTGACCTATGCGCCCGCAACATAGATCTGCATCATTAGAAGTCTCAAAATAAAGGACCTACGGGCGCAGGGAAGAAACGCAATTTCTTCTATGCTGGAGAGGGTGAAGGGTTACTTGGTCCGTTCGATCTTTCCGCGCGGTTTTGCTTCGTGGGTTTTATTTTAATTAAAACCTAATCCTATAAATACTCTATGTATTGAGGGCACGACCCTAACTAGTTTTTATCATATTTTTTGACTTAGGAATCCTAAACACTTTTCTCTCTAGAATTTAGAAGCAATTACTTTGTTCTCAACGATTTAGTTTTCAATTAATGCAATTCAATCTTTCTTTTGGTAATTTCTTTCCTTTTGATTTTCAATTCTTTTTAGTTTATGATTCTTCTTTTGATTTTCAATTCTTTTTAGTTTATGATTCTTCTTAGTTTGTTAGTCTTTAATTTAGTTGATTTATTTTGTAAATTTAGTTGCTTAGTCTAATTTCTTAGTAATTAGATTCGTTTTAATTCTAGTTTTAATTAGTTTATGATTATGAATTTGTTATTTGATTTTGTCCTTGTTTTAATTTCTTTAGCCATGTGTGAGTAGTCTTTTTTCTCTAGGGCTAGGGGATCTATGATCATGTTGTGAATTATATTTATCTTATGTTCATTGATTAATTCTTGGTTTTTATTGAATTCCTATATTTGATTTCTATCGATTGCAATTAGATTGTGGTCAAATTTAATTGTGAGTTAGGTAAATGTCGAAATCAAGGCCGAGAGGTAAGATTACCACAATTAGACCACTAAATAATAGGCAAAAACGAATTTATGCGAGCAGGAGCCGGTAAAGGAGTTTTGAGGGAGTCTAATTTCGAGAGAATTAGTGAGCCCTAGTTCATTGAATGCCAATGAATTGATTAGTGAGTGTTTTATGAGTTTGATGATTGATCATAGTGAACCAACAGCCCAGGTTTCCAATATAAGAGTTTAATTCGTAAATTTTCCCGTCATTTCCTTAGTTTATTATTTGTCTTCTTAGTTTCAGTAGTTTTTACTGAACTTTCCACCAAGGCCCCTTACACAGTTTAGACATTTTAGAACTAATAGAATTCAATAGCTTCCCTCTGGATTCGATCCCTACTTCCCTAGCTATATTACTAAGAGTTGTTCGGTTTATTTTTGAGAGGTGCGCGATAGCCTTGTTCAACCTCCTAGAATGTCGCTCCTTATCTTTCTTTTTTTTGGTTGTTTTTGGGGTGGTTCTTACGGTGGTTTTCGAAGGTGAGGAGTGGGTTTAGGTGGGATTAACTTTTTGAGTGTTTTTAAGTGGTTGTGGGTGGATTTCAGGTGTTTTAGGTGTGGTTTGAGTGGGTAAGGCTCATTCTTCCAAGTGATTATTTGGGTGGGGTTCGAGTGGGAGGTTTTGCTAAGTGGATTTCCAACAGATCTTGGGTGGATAAGGGTGGTTTTCGGCGTGAGTTGGGTGTCTTAGGGTGGTTTTTGGTGTGAGGAAGTATTTAGGTGGTGTCAGTTGCTGTGAGGCGACTAATTAGGAGGTGGAGTCGATGGTTCTGGTGGCAATTGTGGTGGTTCCTAGGGAGGAGGGCTGCGAGTGGTTGTGGGAAGGGCGGTAGGTGGTAGAAGTTGGGGTTAGGGTTGGGTGGTGGATAAGTGGAGGTTAGGCCGTTAGAGTATGGTGGTGGTGTGGACATGTGGAAGTAGGGAAAGGGAATGGAAAAGATAAGCGGGAGGAGGGTTTAAAGGTAGAGCACTATTCGGGAATGGGGAAGAGAATTTGAATGGAAAAAAGGGGAAATTCTAAATTTATAACATTGATAAATTTACCAAAATTTATCACATTGATAAAAAGTCACATGTAAGGGGGCCCATGGAAGAAATGTGAGGGCCCCACTACTTTTGCTTGTTTAGGGACCTCATATTTGCTTGACATACTTTGCTAAATTTATCAGTGTGATAAATTTAAAACCCCTCGGAGACAAGTGCACAACGAACAACATCAAACATAATAAGGGTTGGTGATTCCCTTTCGGTTTGATAAATACCCCAAACAAACGCCCCCTTATTAGTCTTATTCTTTTTTTTTAACCATTGCAATTTCGAACTACGATTCATAGACTCAAATTCAATTTCAACCACTGTCAATTTTGAAAAAAGCTTTGGTCTAAATGGTCGGGATGATGTTGATGTACAAAGGCAAGAAGTTACATAGTGTTGAACTGGTGATGGACTAGATGGGGTTTCTATTTCCATCACTAATGGTGGTAGAACATGAAGAAGATGAAAGAAGTTGGAGGTTGAAGATGATGATACAGTGGGACCCACACCACATTGAGCCAAATATAAGGAAATACCCCTAATAGTTGGGTCTATTCAGATTTAAACAATAGTTGGGATTAAATTGAAGAAAATGCCAATATTTGGGATTAATTATGTTAAATTTTTCCTTATATTTTTCCTTAATTTTCCATAAAATTATAGATTTTTTCAACATTTTTCCAAATTTTTCCACAATTTTCCTAATAAACATTGCGATTTTCCAACACACGAAAGCACGCTTTCCGCAAAACAAAAATAAAAGCCTTAAGGAGTAAGGAAAGACTTTGGAGAACAAGGAAGTAATCCAATGAATCTAGTACTTCAAGAATTCCACATTAAAGTTGCCCCTAGCTTGATTGTTTGCACCTTGAGAATATGAGATTTAGCATTGGATTATTAAAACCCTTGAAATTTTCCTACACCTTGGTTTTGGTAGCCAAATCCACTACCATTGAAACTATTATAAAACATATTCCAAGAAAAAAAATACTCGTTCAACACTTTGCTTAGCATCCATAGTCGTTCGATTAGTCCTACCCTTGAAATAGTGTTTATTTAGAAACTATTAAATTTAGAAATAAATAAATAAATCCTTGCTTTCTTTCTAAAAAGCATCATCTTGATGACGTGATGACATTAACTTCAAAAACTGAAAGAGAAGATAAAATTCCTTGTAAAGAAACAACTCGAGTAGTTGTAATATGTCCTATGGAGTACCTTTTTCCCGGTTGCTAAAATTTTAGATTTTTAACAACTATCGAAAAGGGTATTTTCGTCAAATTGAATTTACAAAGCCCATTACGAAGCCCATTACAAGGGTTTTGTGTAACGGAATTCATCTTGACATAAGGCGCCCACTAACTTTATAATATTTTTTAATGTCAAAAGTTTCAAATATTTACAAAAATGGCATTTTGGATACAAACTAAAAAACTAAAGCTTTAGAAATTAGGCACTCCTCTACTATGGAGTATCTTTTTCTGAAATTTGTTACAGCAATGAGCGAATATGCAAGTAAGGAATCGTTTCCAAGTAAGCTTAAGGAAGTTCTGAAGGGGTTGGCAATAATTCACCCTCCTTAGAAAGATCAAATATAGTGAAGCCTAATTATCGATTTGTTAACCGTAGAAGGCCTAGCTCTAGTATCTCCATCTCTAAGAAGGATGTTCAATTATTAAAGAAAGGAAAATCTATTCAGATCTTTAAATCTTATCAAGGAGCTTTCATGACAATTTGAAAGTAACTAAATTAAAGGAACATGAAATAGAGGAAGAAGAGAAGCAATAAGAACAAGAATTATTGAACCATCACCAATCATATCTGAGGAACAGCCTCTAAAGAAAGATGATAGATAGCCCTCTTGTTGGGAATGTCAAGAATCAATACACTGATTCGAAATGCAAGGAAACATTTAATCAAGCAAGAAAAGAAGCAAGCGAAGAAGGGGATGAGGAAGAATTAGGAATTGTTGACCCATCACAAATCATATTAGAAGAACCATCTCGAAGGAAAGATTATAGCTCCCTTATTGGGGATAGATATCAAGAATCAAGACAACAATCTAGAACATGATAAAAGTGTAAATGGCAATACATATATGGATCACAACTTCGAAAGTTTGTTTGATTATCGGGATTCAAGTCATATGGGTGCATCTAGGGATGGGGTTTGCACGTGCATGATCACACACACTTATTGGCATGCAATCTAGGACGGAAATTGGTGAAATAAGGGAAATAAGTTGGTTTTTCCTATGGGTTTTTTCCCACTGTATTTGCTAGGGTTTTTCTCGTTTCAGGCATTGACTTTTTTTGTTTTTGTTGATTCTTGATCATTATTTTCAACCTAAAAGACATGGGGAATGACTTCTTGAAGCTAAGGTTTCTTCATTAAAATATTGGATCTTGAAATGTTTCTTGAAGATTTGAAGTGATTCTTGGAAATGGCGCAAAAGAGGTGGCAAGGATTTTTGTGAATTCTTGAATCTTTGGGTTGTTGATTCTCACGTGGATTTTTAGTTGTTATTTGCTGATTATTTTGTTTGTTAGTTTGTTATGCAAGTTGCAAGAATAAAATCTAGTTAGTTGGAGTTAGTTAGAATAAATGCAAGTTGCAAGATCAAGTTGTGCAAGTGGTTGTGCAAGTGGATCTTTGCAAGATCAAGTTGTGCAAGTGGTTGTGCAAGTGGATCAACTTGTGAGTAGTTTCTTTTTTAAAGTGTTTTTGTAAGGGGGGGCGGATTCTTTGGGCTTTCTCTAGTATCTTTAGAGTTTCTTAGGATTTAGTTGACAACTATATCTATAAATAGTCTCAATTATAATTGTAGCAAATAAGATTTTGTGAATTGAATAAAAGTTTTGTTTTGTTTACTTTGTAAGAATAATTTCCAAAATTTTGTGAGTTGGTGGTTAATTCATTTAGACTCTTGTGGAGATTGATTAGTGGCTTTGAGGGTTCCTAGAGCTTTAATCAAAGACTAATCTATCAACCCAAATTTGTGAGTTTTGGTGGCTGGGCCTTTAGAAATTAGTGGATTAGTTTTTCATACCTTGTGAGTTTTTGTTCATACAAAAATTCACATCAAATTTGGTGCTCTCATTGAGTGATCATTCAAACTCAAGTGTTTTTGAATCCATAAATCACTTAACACATAAAATCATAATGGAGGGTGATGGAGAAGGAATTCCTGCAAATTTTCAAAGAGAATTATCATTAGAACAAGCTAAGGAAATCAGAAGAGACAATGAAATCAGGGAGCTGCGCACAATGATTGAAGAAGTTATGAATTTTGTGAGTGGAGTATCGAAATCTAAAAAGAAGACACATGAAATTGACGAGTCAGATTCAAGCTCAGATGATGAAGATTCGAATAGAAGTGCAAGCAAACCTAGGTGTGTAGATTATACAAGTTCTAGTGATAAAGACGATAGTAAAAGACACAAAAAATGTGGTAAGTAGAAGGATGATGATCGAAGCCTAAAATTGGACGTTCCTGAGCTCAATGGCAGTTTAGATCCCGAAGTTTTCCTTGACTAGGTTAGGAGAACTAAAAGAGTTTTTAATTACAAGGAGTATGAAGATCACAAAGCTTTCATGGTTGCAGATTTAAAACTCACCTCTTATGCAAGTCTTTGGTATGAAGGATTGCAGAGAAAACGAAAGAAGGAAGGGAGATCGAAAATCTCTTCTTGGCGCAAATTGAAGAGGGTATTGAGGAAAAAATTCGTGCCACATGAGTATGAACAGAATAACTTCCTGAAGATGCAAGCCTTAAAGCAAGGACAGAAGTGTAATACCCCACATTTTCACGTATTTAAACTAAGTATTTTTGCATTTTATGCGTATAATTTTTGTATTTTATTCGTATAATTCTAATATTTTTATTGAAAATTATGTTCAATAGGAATATTAAATAAAAAGAAATTAATAAAAATAAAATAAATAACACTTTTTGGTTGAAAGTAGTTATTTGTGTTCTTAAATAATATTTTTATAGTTAAAATATTTTAAAAGCTTCTAAAAATAGATTTCAAAAGGTTTCCTAATTTATTTAGGAGTATTTATGGGCCTCACCAAAACCCTACTTTGGGGCCTATAAATACCCTATAAAACCTAAAATTTCAAATTTTCATGATCATACTAGTCATTAGGATTCCAAAAATCTAGAGAGAAAAGGGAGAAAAAAAAAGAGTTGCAAATTTCCGAAAAAAAAGTTTCAGTTCGGAAATCCGAGAAAAAAAATAGTATTTTTTTGTGTGCCTCAGGATCCATGCAGCGCCGGACCCCCACTGCGGCAGCCACCGCGCCACTGCAGCAGCCACCGCACGCCACCAACCGGCCACCACTTCACTTTTCCTCCCCCCCCCCCCCCCCCCTCTTGTTGGTATTTCTTTTCGAACTCTTTATAAAAAAAAAAGAAAAAAATTCCTACTTCTTTGTTTTTGATTCAATCTTGCAAATTCATGTCTTTAATTATGTTTAATCGTGTTTTTATAAGTTTAATCATGTTTTGATATAAGTATGAATTGTTTTAAGGCATGAATTAATTTTGTTGTTCATGAAATTATAGATTAGGGTTTGAAAAATTTACGAAGTTATGATTTTAAGAATTTTTATGTTCTAAACTTTGATATTATGATCATATATTATTATTGGGTGAAATTATGATGATGTTATTAAGTTTAGATTGATTTTAAGGGTTTTAAACTTAATTTATAAAGCTGTCCAAATTTTATAATCATGAATTTGAGTTGAATAAATATTATGAACATGTTTTGGCATATGAAAAATTGTTCTAAAGCCTAGATTGATTTCACAAATATGTTGGAAGTGTTTTGGCATGAAATTATGATGTTTTTATAAGTTTTTCATGACTTTAAAGTTTATAAATAAATCGGAAATTTTAATAAAAACAAGTTAAATTAAGTTTTAAGTGTCCAAATTATACTAGTATGATCACACATCAATCCTATAGTCATATATATAAATTTTAGTATGTTTTATGAAGTTTAAAAGTGATTTTAAGCATTTTTAACATGCTGTCTAGATTTTATAAATTAATTAATTAGGCTTTTAAAGTATGTAATTAGCGTAAATTGATCATATAAGTTAAGTAATACATTGTATGATTGATTTGTGTTGTTTTCGGAAGTTTTCAAGGAGTTTTGATAAATTTAGATTGCTGTCCACTTTTCTAAAGTGGCATAAAAATTTTATTTATAAAGCATAAATAAGTCCCGAAAATTAAGTAGTATTGCAATAGAAAAAAAAAGTGAAGTATGGAATTGAATAGAGACCATATAAGGAAGTTTTGGGACAAAAATTCCAATATAGAAGTTAGTTATAGTTGTTGTAGAATTTAGTCAACAAGGTTTTAATTTAGTTTGGTTTTTCCTTGTGTAGGAGACTTTGAACTAGTCCACTTCTAGAAGTTGTGGCAAAGCACAGTTAGGTACATAAGTACTAAAGACAAACATAAGAGTTAGAATGCATGCTTGAACAATTCTTGATTACACGAAATCTTGTATGCTTGTTTTGAATCATGAAGTTATGTACATGGCAAGTTTGTTAGTAGTAAGTTCTTAAAGTTTGATGGCATTCCATGTTAAATAGAAAGTTTAATTTTTTATAAGCTTGAATTGGAATGTTATGATTAGTTTAATTTGGCCAATAGTTTATTGATGAAGGAAGAAAGTTATTTTTTTTAAGTTGGTTAGTTACTTAATCAACAAGAAATATAGTTGTGAATTTTTATTCACTTAATTAAAAGAAGTTATGAGCAATTTTTTTTAGACATGTTGCCACTCACAGTTTAATGTGTGGTCAAGAAGAAAGCAAGTTATTAGCCACTCACAGTTAATGTGTGGTATAGGAGGTTCAGTTTAATTAAAGGCCACACAAAAGATTAATTTTGAATCACCTTAAGTTGAAGATAATTAAATTGGCTTATGTGATTTGATGCATTTTTAAACCTGATAAATCACGTAAAGTGTAAGAGGACTTGCATCAAAACTCTTGGAACATATATACCTTGAGTATGAACGGGGGAGTCGTATGGAACAGTAATCTATGACTTCTAATTGCAGTACAAGACGTTGTACTCTTTTCTATTTTTAATGCGCTGGATATCCATCACTTTATGTGACATAGTAATACCTTCTTGGAGTTGCTCCCAAGTTGGTGCCCAATAGCGCAATGATTTTTAAGGAGGAAACCCGTTCAATGCAGGATCCATAATTTTAAATATAGAAATTAATTTAATTGAGTCCATGTACAGGTAAAAAGGTTGTCAAAGGTAAGTTGAGTGCATTTTTTATATTCTTATTGTTGTTGCATAGTCTTTAGTAGTTATGTACTCAATCTTGCTGACTGTTTGTTTTGTGTGCATGGCTTTGTCTTGGACTTGGCCCTACGATGGTCCACTTGTAGTGAGTAGTTGTCTAGTAAAAGAAAAGTTGCAGGTACAAGTGGGCATAAGTCATTTCATGATGGGATGGAGTGAGAGCGCTTGCAGTGTTTTGTAGCTTTACTGTATTTCAATTGTTTATGAAGACTAACATTTATTTTGGATGTTTTGATTTCTTAAAGACTTTTAATATTAGTTTTGGTTTGGTTTTTAAGGGCCATTATTATGGTTCCGAAGTGTAATAAGTTTAAAGTTGATTTTAATTTGAAATTGTTTTGAAGTTAGTTTTAAGTTGATTTGGTTTAAAGACTTCCGCTGTAGTACTTTGATAAATACCGTAGCCGTTATCACGGTGGCGGTAATACTTTGGTTTTTCCATATTTAGTAGTTTTAGTAAATATAATATTTGTTAATTTAATATGTTTTCCGGAAAAATGTGAAGTAGAAAGTTAGGAAAATCCAGGGTGTTACAAGAAGAGTGTGGAGGAATACGCCAATGAATTTGAAAAGATGGCAACACTGTGTGATTTGGAAGAGAAGGAAGACCATAAGGTTGCTCAATTTGTTGCAGGATTAGATGATTCTATCAAGGAGAAAGTTGAATTGCAACCCTATTGGACTTTTGAGGAGATCTGTAAAGTGGCACTGAGAGTGGAAAAACATGGGAATTTGAAGAAACGTTAAACCTTCTTCAAATCCTATGAATCTTAGAAGTAATTAAATGGAAGTGGTGTACACCCAAACACCAAATGCTAAACCTAGAATTGACGATTGGAAAAAGGCAACCACTCCAACCAAGCTATCTTTTATTCGTGATGACAGGAGTATGTGTTTCAAGTGTCAAGGAAATGGACACCTGCAGCACAATTGCCCCACTTCCAGGGTGATCACTGTCAGAGAAGCATAGGAAATTGAAGATTCGTACTTAGATGCTCTTCTTAAAGAAGGGGAGTAGGAGAATCTAGAATTACAGGAAGATAAAAGTAGCAATGACATGGAAGAAAGCAAGGCTGAGACATATGGTCAGGCACTAGTCCTCAAGAGGGTTCTCCAGACTAAGCCAACGCCTATGGAAGAGAACTAAAGGGAAAAAATATTTTTGACCAGGTGTATTGTTCAAGGCAAACTTTGTGATGTGATTATTGATAGTGGCAATTGCACGAATGTGGTTTCTACATTGCTGATTCAGAAACTTAACTATCCTACCCATAATCATCCTCAACCTTACAAGCTACATTGGCTAAGCAATACCAGTGATGTGAAGGTTATAAAACAAGCTTTGATCAATTTTAAGGTTGTTCTATATGAACATAGTGTTTTGAGTGATGTGTGCCCTATGGATGCATGTCATATATTACTTGGTAGGCCCTGGCAGTATGATAGGTTTGTGAAGTTTAATGGTAGAACCAATGTTTATATCATCAAAAAGCATGTGAATGACAAGCCAATTGCCTTGAAACCATTAAAAGTGGTGCACACCAGGAAGCAACTGAATGTGGAGAATAGAAAAGGAGTGTTATTGTCCAATCCTAAGGAGTTGGAAAGGGAATTGAATGAATGCCAACGGGTGTTCCTGCTGAAGGCGAAAGAAGTGAAATAGGAATCCCACGCATTTCAACCACTGTTGAAGGAGTTTGAAGATGTGTTTCTTGATGACTTACCACCAGGATTGCCTCTAAACCGGGGTATTGAACACCATATTGATCTTGTTCCAGGTGCTCAGAATCCTAATAAACCAGCTTACAGGTGCAATCCAGAGGAGACTAAGGACATATAGAGG
Source organism: Suaeda aralocaspica (assembly GCA_016808085.1). NCBI lineage: Eukaryota > Viridiplantae > Streptophyta > Magnoliopsida > Caryophyllales > Amaranthaceae > Suaeda > Suaeda aralocaspica. The sequence goes on along the minus strand of PYUH01000373.1, from coordinate 1,878,768 downwards.
CAGATTGAAAAGTTGATGCAACGGGGTTATGTAAGGGAGAGTATGAGTCCATGTGTTGTGCCAACACTGACTGTTCCTAAGAAAGGCGGTTCCTAGCGCATGTGCATAGATTCTAGAGTAGTTAACAACACCACCATCAAATACAGGTTCCCAATCCCAAGGTTGGACAATTTATTGGATAAATTATATGGTTCACAGGTGTTTTCCAATATTGATTTGAGGTGTGGGTATCATCAGATACGCATGAGGGAAGGAGATGAATGGAAAACAGCTTTCAAAACCAAGTTGGGTCTCTATGAGTTGTTAGTCATGCCATTTGGACTCCCCAATGCTCCTAGTACTTTTATGAGGCTCATGAACAAAGTTTTGAAGCCATATTTGGCTAAGTTTGTTGTTGTTTACTTAGATGATATACTGGTTTATAGTAGAAGCAATGCTGCATTTGCTAGGGTTTTTCTCATGAGTCTTTTTGTTTTTGTTGAGTCTTGATCATCATTTTCATCCTAAAAGACATGGGGAATGAATTCTTGAAGGTTTCTTGATTAAAAGATTGGATTTTGAAATGTTTCTTGAAGATTTGAAGTGATTCTTGGAAATGACGCAAAATAGGTAGCGAGGATTTTTGTGATTTCTTGAATCTTTGGGTTCTTGATTCTCACGTGGATTTTTTGTTGTTATTTGCTGATTACTTTGTTTGTTAGGTTTTTATGCAAGTTGCCAGAATAAAATCTAGTTAGTTGGAGTTAGTTAGAATAAGTGCAAGTTGCAAGATCAAGTTGTGCAAGTGGTTGTGCAAGTGGATCAACTTGTGAGTAGTTTCTTTTTTAAAGTGTTTTTGTAAGGGGGGCGGATTCTTTGGGCTTTCTCTAGTATCTTTAGAGTTTCTTAGGATTTAGTTGAGAACTATATCTATAAATAGTCTCAATTATAATTGTAACAAATCAGATTTTGTGAATTGAATAAAAGTTTTGTTTTGTTTCCTTTGAAAACAAATTTCCGAAATTTTATGAGTTGGTGGTTAATTCCTTTAGACTCTTGTGGAGATTGCTTAATAGCTTTGACGGTGCCTAGGGTTTTAATCAAAGACTAATCTATCAACCTAAATTCTTGAGTTTTAGTGGCTAGGCCTTTAGAAATTCATGGATTTAGTTTTTCATACCTTGTGAATTTTTGTTCATACGAAAATTCACATCAGAACATGAGGAAGTAATAGATGTAATGGAAGTTGATTGGAACCAACAGCGTTTGAAAAGGTGTACCTGAGGCGCGCCTAGGCGCTAAGGCGCAAGGGGGTAGGCGCCTAACATGGTCTAGGCGAGGCGATTTTAGTAAGGCGCAAGTGAGGCGCGTCTGATTGAATTTTCAGTTGAACTACTATATACATGCAATATTATTATAGTATTATTATCATATTATTATCATATTATTATTATACTACCTTAACAGATAGAAAGTGGGCCAAAGCCCAAGTTTAAGGCAACAATCTAGAAACATGGAGAAGAAAGAAAAGAACAACAGCAAGAAAAAAAAGAAAAAAAAAGAATAGAAAAGTTGAAGAAGAAAGAACGCAAAAGAAGAAAATAGAATTGATGTGTGTATCACCAACATGTTGTGTTTTTTGGAAAATTAATAAAATAAAAATATTTAGATATTTTGTGTTATTATATGTGCTTTCTTGGTTTATTATAGTGGGTTATGCATGCTTATGACCGAAAAAAAAAAGACCTATCCGTGTAAAAATGCGCCTCACTTCAATAAGGCACGCCCCTCACGCCTATGCCTTGCGCCTAGGCTCCAAGACCCCTATCGCCTTAGTGCGCCTTGCGCCTCTTTATACACCGGGAACCAATCAAGCAACCAGCATGGTATTTTTTTTGTGCAGGTTAAGTAATGCACCCATCTCATCACCTAGTTCGCCCAAACTAAGACCCAGAACTCATGGAGCAACAAGGACATCAAAGAAGATTGATGATTGTAAGTCTAGAGTGTAATAATTTTGATTATGTTCACTGTGTCAAAGTCCCTAGATACAAATCCAACATAGCCATTTTCTAGCCATTGAAACTAGGAATGGGTGTAATCAACATTCCTCTCTAGCGTAGTTGTGTACTTGTGTGTCTTGTTTTACTCCTTTAAACATTATAAGAAAATAAAAAACTAAAAATAAAGAAAAAATTTGCTTATTCATACCCAAAGATGGCTTAATTTTAAATGGAACAGTTAGAGATTAGTTGTACTCCTTATTTTTATCTTCACTCATATACTTGACATGAACAACCATCACCTAATGTACCTACGATGACACAACATGCAAAGAAACTTGTTGGATTTTTGACAACTACACACTAGTGATCCGTACTCCGGGAGAAAGTACGTAAGGTGATCATATCAATTCTGCTTAATCATAATGATCTTCTCATGCTTCTCATCAATTTTACAGCATTATTTCTCATTTCATTACTCAAATTCACATTTTTTTTTTCATATACTCCGTATTTTGTATTCCATAACTCTCCCCAATCTATTTCGTTCACCAACATAAGAACACACAAAAAAGAGCAGCAGCAACAAACAAATTACTCCCTCTACTTCTTTTGCTTCATTTACTTTTCAGAACTCCCAAGACACAACTTAAAACATTTATATTTCAAGGTACAAGCTTGTAAAAATTACAATTTATTATGACAAATCAAACAAGATCCCATATAACTATACTTAATTGTAGGCATATAAAATTAAAAATAGTACTTATAAGAATAGTAACGAAAGTCAATATGTAACAAGTAACAAGGGAGTACCTCCATTTGTGCTCAAAATAATGGATTCAACAAGATTAAAAAGAATAAATTAAATGAGCAAGTAAAATAGGTGCAAAAGTCATTACATACCAAAAATTTTCACCGCCCGCATTGAAAATGATTAGGGAAGGGCAGATGTAGGTCTAGAAGCAGCTATTTACATCTTAAATCTTACATAAGTCGATGCGGAAAACCTACAATCTATAGTCAGAATTAAGGAGGAATCCCTCAAACTCAGTCCCATTAAGAGTTTTTTGAACATCATCCCAGTTTGCTACCTGTTCAGACAAGGAACCCTTATGTATCTTCACTTGTCTACTACTTAGATTCATTTTTGGCACTCTCAAAAAATCTTGAACATCCAATAGTTTCTGCACAAAATGATGGAAAGAATTATTCTATAATGTATTTATTGGATGAGCATTACAACTTCTCTTGAGTAAAAGATAGACTTACTGTGCGGTTATTCACTATATCCTCGTAGTAAAGTAATATATGTCTGGTATTGTTAAAGTAACCTAATGCTTTGGTTGCCATATTTTGGACTTGCATAAGTTCTGGTATCAAAGTTGTGGTATTTACGTAAGGTTTATAGCTTGCAAGTATCCCAGCCTACAAGAAATTGACACAGAATTTTATAGATATTTATCAACAAAGTTGCCAAGACAGTATAAGCAAGTAGGAACAGAGGAGGTAGATACACATACCTCATGGGGGGAGTGGACATGTGATTTATGTGTCCCGTTTAACAACTTATTATCGCGGTCATAGGTATTTGCAAGTATTGATATCATTCGTCGCAAGAGATTCCTTCTGAATAGAAAAATTACTGAAACACCTTTTCTGTTAAAATATTCAGCTATATCTTCATGATGCAGCACTAATCCCTGCAAATATATTATCTCCATGAATATTTTTTGACACAAGCAGGGTGAACAAGAATAAAAATTAAAAACAAAAAAAAAGCTCAAGCATAAGGAATATCTTAAGCAACTGCCTTAGACCTTTCAAAACCTCTAATGCATGCCTTCAACAATCCAGCAAATGTGAAAAAGAAGCTACAGAATATTATAACTTCAAGTATTAGGACCCAAACTTTTTCAATAACAAATAAGAATAATGTGGTATGATCATGTAGTCATGCAAAAATAGATCATGTAAAGAGGATATACAAGATTAATGTCTCACATCTGAACCAATGTTGATTGCCAAGGTAGCTCCAAAAAGCAAGTGCAATTGGATGTAACACTTAAAGCTGCTAATCTACACATTACGGTAAGCAAAAAGATACTTCTACTCTTCTTTACAGAACATGATGCATGGAGCATTTGAAACACATTAATGGACCCCATATTCCTTTGAACGAATCTTTGATTCCTTGTCCCCACCTAATATGTCGTCTCTACCTTTGAACGAACTCAAATATGTCATTTCTACATGCAATTCCCAACATTAAGAGGCATGAATTGCTGGACATACCATTGGATTAAGGACAGTAGCTTGTCTCCTTTTTGAGAAATGTGACTTGTCAGATTCTTGTTACCATCCTAAATCCCAAATTGCCAAATTCAGAGTTTTCATTGACAAAATCACTTCACAAGCAGCAATATTGTCCAATATTTACTTTACCAAGCTGATGATAATGTTCAAGTAAACTTGGAAATAAAACATCAGCAAGGTTTGATTTTCATACTCCTCACAAAGAACTACTTGCATAGCACTAGCATACATCATCCTAGTATATGTAACCACTAATGAACTTGTTTAATGACGATTGTAAGTCAACCACTAAAAGTCCAAAGCATAAAACAACCAACAACAAAGTCTGAAATGCTCTCACTCCATTCTTCCCTATTTAATGCCAAGCTCTCTTCTTTAACGCCAAGCTCCAAATCTACATCAACATTTCCTCCGTCCATCTTGTTGCCACCCTTCTTACCTTCTAGCTGTCACTATAAAAAAAAAATTAAAAATAAAAAAAATGAAAATTAAGAATTTAGGATGGTCCTAAAGGCCTAAACAAAGTTCTATTTGATGAATCATAATATAATTCTAATTTGAAAACAAAAAACAATAGTGCTCTTAGAAAAATTGTTTGCCATAATAATAACTATTACGATAGAAAAATTTTGACACAGGTAATGAAGATAGGTGTAGTAAATTACAAAAATAGTTAAGAATTGCATTTAACAGAAGTTAATAGAAGCAAGCACTGACTTGATTTAGCATCCATTTCAAGCCGACAGCAGCAGTACATTCATTCTTGGAAGCACTACTGAGCCAATCCAGGTTGTAAATCTTGTCAAGAGTTTCAACAATATTAGAAATATTAGCCCTCCGCACTTTGACAGAAAAAATCTCCCCATTAGAACTTAAATTCAAGTGGCTGTTTAGCAAGGTCTCAAACCATCCACTACCGGATCTTTGAGTAGACAATATGGCAAACAAACGGACTGGATGGCAAGCGCATTCTGCCCTGGTTATGAACAATCATATAAGTCAAAAGCCAAGAAAAAGAATACAATACTATAAATAGGGGAATACAATTACCTGTTGTACGTGACAGGTTTAGGGTAATGCACATAAGGAACTTCCCATTCATCAATATTTGGCCTAGAGCATGGCTTGTCACTTACTTGAACGTTTGTAAACCAGCTAGTATTAGTGATGCTTAATTGCTTCAAATACACAAAACAGCCGTAGATTCCACATACCATTGCAAACCCTAATACAATCAGCCTCAACAACAGTGGGGACTTTCTTAGCACCAAAATTTCCTGTCATTCAAACACTAAGCCGATTGTAATTTTCAGAAAACCCTTTAAATTTGATTCATGGTTCCACACTCCCACCATTTACAGTAATGAAACCCTCAATGTATGTCATCTACTTTTACATCAATGCATCTACTAGTAAGGCAAACTCATATGCCTGCGACTCTCATGGCTAAAGTAACATAGATGCCACAGTCACAAACGATTGCACACACCCACATATACATGATTATTTTGTTTTTTTCTAAGAACAAAAATATCTAGAAGTACATGACCGCATGGGGCCGTTACATACCAAATCAAGTATATTTAAAACCTCAAAATTACAAATGATAGAGAACAGCTCTATGGTTCCGGTAAACACACGGAAAGAAGGCTACAGTGATGAGCATCATCTACAAAATTACTTCTACACTAAATCCTGTTGCATGTTCAAAACGTGTAAAACAACTCAATTCATTATTCCATTGATTGGTGCTGCGATGCACAATCAATATGATTTGCTATTTTTACTCAATTTTTCAAACATAAAATTGGAAATAATGTTATGAGATAATACAAATAAATCATAACAATTCAAACATCACTAGGAGCATTCACAGTTCACATGCCGATAACAAAATTCTAATGATCCAATGATTCTTTAATTATTGTTTTCCTCAAAACCCTAGTGCCATAGCGCATAAATACATTAGTCACCACATTGAGGGTGTGTTTAATAGTGTGTAAAACATTTTTCCACTGAAAATTATTTTCCACAATAAACCTTTACAGTGGAAAACTCATTTTCATTTAACTTTTTTGTTGTTTGGCTGCACGAAAAATGATTTGTTGGGTGGTGGAAAATGTTTCCAATTGGGTGTAAAATCATTTTACTCCCCAAGTTTTACCATGAACTAAATAACATAAAATGGGAAAGCATCACAGATGACATCTACCAAACACAACCTAAAGCTCATAACCATTCTCCCACTATTTAGTAAGTGCAGTCTCAAAAACTTCACATTTACCATTCGAATATCGAATTACAATAACCCATAATTAGAAACTTCGAAATCTTCCACAATAACAGAATCATCCATTGCAAATCATCTAAAGTCATACAAATAATCTAAACAACAACAATGCCATACCTTATCATTGACTACTCTTGCGCCAGATAGTCCGGCCCGGTCAGCCGCACCCGGACCATTTTTATTGTTTAACCCTAACATTAAAGGGTTTATAACAAAAAATCCTGCAACAAAATTCGAATCACTAATCAAATTAAACTCAAAAAAATAATTTAAACAAAATAATTAAAAAAATTCACCAAATTTAGCAACAAACAATCGATCATATTAATCTTGCAACATTAGAGTTGAATATCACAACCTAAAAAAAAAAAAAGGAAACTTATCTTTTTGACAACCAAATCAACAATAGAGTAAAACTAAATCATAGATTGCTGTTGAATAATTGATATTTTTTTAGGATTGAAAGAAACGAAAAAAATGTGTTACACAGCTTCACTCCAGAGAGAAAGTAAAAAAGCCACTTTAATCGAGAGCTTAAAGGTGAAAACCTAGTTGAGAGAAGGAAATATACAATATAAGATTCAAAGAAAAAATAAAATCAACTACTCCCTCCGTTCCCTTCTATTTGATACACTTTGACTTAAACATATGTCAATACACTTGTTTGACCTTAAATATCTTTTATTGTGTATATTTAAAAATTATAATAATTGGATATAAATAACGTACTCATTAAGACGAATCAAACAAGACCCCATATGACTATATTATGGTTTATATATCGAAAGTAATTGGAAAGATTCTCTCATCTTATGAATAGTGTTAAAATTCTACACGTATCAAACATTTAGGAACGGAGGGAGTAATATATATTAAAACGTAAGGCGGAGGACCTTTGACATATGAGACTCATGACTTACCAACTAAGCTATACGTTATTATTGTCTATTCTTGCACAACAACCTATGATATTATGCATAGCCTAAAAGAAATAACTCATTAAAATCTAATTAAAAAGACCATTTCATGTTCATTTTATCTCTTTAATATCAAAATGATGGAGACGCATGAGATGGTGCTTGGTAAGAGGTTTGATTGATACCAACAATTAGTCTATCATAACAAATGATGGAGATACATGCTATCGTGACTATTGTTTATGTGATTATAGAGAATATATATAATTGTTATGATTATTTCGTGTTCATTTTATCTATTTAATATTATGATCGGACTTTTTTCGATCAATTAAGTTTTTTATTCAATCATAAGTTCACAAGCAAACCATATATTCAATATTTTTATCAACAAACAAATTAAACACACATTATATTCTCTGATAATGATACAAGCATTGCTAAAAAATTATGAAGTATATAAATCATTATATATTTGAAGCCAACTATCACCAATATATACTATCGCAAAATTGCAGTATATTTTGTGGATATGTACAATAAATTTCTTACTGTAATCCCCTTATTTGTTCATTTACCACTTTAGTTTTTGACAAAATTAAATTTAACTAATATAATTACAATATTTTAAATTTTGACAAAAAAGCTATGCAAAACAAATTAAAGAATTCTTGAAATGAAATTTTATCAAATGTTGGGGGAAACACTTCAAAAATAAAAAGCTTTTTTGTATTTTAGTACCTTATATTTATTAGTTTTTGAATTTTAGTACCTTGTGTTTTTATTTTTTAATTTTAGTACCTTATATTTCCCAAAAATACAAAAACTGATACCAGTTCACATTTCCGTCACTAATTTTGTGTAGTGGGGCCCACTTTAACTAATTAATTTAATTTCCTCCTTATTCCAACTAATTTCCCTCATTTTATTACACTATCTCTCTTCAGTCATCAATACAATCATCATAATTGAAGCCTAAAAACCCATATTAAACCCTAAAAATTTACCCCAAGCTCTTGTGTAAGCAAGAAATTCATTAAAGAAAATAAAGAAGTTCACAAAAAGTCAAGGAGGTTTCTCCTCCAAATATACCAAGCATTAATTAAATTATAATTAGCATCCTTAGCTCCAATGTCTTCTCTAATAGTATATATCAACTACTTTGGTACAATCTGAGAGAATATGGACTGTTTGCCAGTGATAATTTTATATGATTTAATTTTTAAGTCTTCTAAAATAGTCATAACTCTCAAGTCTCAACAAAGCACACCCTATGATAGCCATCACTAAAACATATGCCAAACAATTTTTTTTTTTTAGGAAATTCAGATAAAACTTAAGGTTGAATTTTTGAACATTATGGGATGAATTTCAACCACTAAAACCCTAAATTAAACTAATGAATCGAAAAAACCCAATTCAATTGCAAAAACCCTTACTCAAGTAATACCTAGCTAAAAATTTAAGATTTTATTGGGTTTTAATGGAGTAATTTATATCTACAGAAATGGATGTTAATGAGAGAGATGACTTAAAAAAGAAAAAATTAAAAACGTAGCTATTATTGGGCCCCACTAGACGGAATTAGTGACGGAAATGTTAACCGGTACCATTTTTTGTGTTTTTGGGAAATATAAGGTACTAAAAAATAAAAATAAAAACATAAAGTACTAAAATTCAAAAACTGATAAATATAAGGTACTAAAATACAAAAAAAAACCAAAATAAAATATATATATATATATATATACTTCGGGGCAACGCCCGCGAACCAAAGCTAGTTAATGCATGAAACTAAAAAACCTTAGACAAGTTTTTTTTTTAATCATTTGCCAACAAAATTTTTGTTTACTCTGAAACTAGATTGGTGCCCGGCCCGGATATTGCGTATGTATACATAGTATGTGAAATAGCATGCTACTAACCTTTCTTATTTTTTTTAGGGAGAATGAATAATTGGACACAACTTTATTACGTTGTTTATGAGGCCTAAACATATTGAGTTTTAAGAATATTTATTTCCACATATATTTTAATGATTTATGGGTAGCTTAGTGGTAAACCTTGTTATTGACAACAAAATGAACTCAAGTTCGATTCTTCTTAGGCTCATTTTTCAGATAAGGTAATGTATATTTGCATAATGCCACATAGGAGCACAATTAGCGCCGACATAGAGGTGCCATATGGCGAGTTCTTAAGAGATGCCTGTGTTTTAACATATAGTAGTTGATTGTGATAATTAACCCAATTCTCAATTTAGCAATTATAGTGATTGATAATTTCTTGATGGTGAGACACTTAAAGTCCGTATGCTAATATCACTTTCCATTATGGCTCAACTAATTTTATACATGAATTGCACAATCACCTCCCATTCATTGATGATCATTGTGTTATTGAAAATGATTATATGACAACATATTTGATATCTTGAAATAGGAAAAAAAAAGATTAAAAAAAAAAAAAAAAAAAAAAAAAAAAAAAAACTAAAATAGAGGGTAATCAAATGTTAATTGAATTGATTTTAATAATTATTCTTATATATGACAATGATAATATCAATTGATTATACATATATAATTACATAATAGTTTATTATGTTGGTACATCAATTTACATACCTATGTATATGTCGATTAATAATAAATTTATTTATGCCTTTTGGATGAGGGTAATTTACAAATATACAATTAAAAACTACATCATTATGAACTTTTGATATAATTGCTTGAAGCTTACAATTAATGCAAAGTTGTTGTCTTTATTTTAATTATTTGAGTGAATGAATATACTACTTAGCTTTAAAAAAAAAAATAAATATTGTCTCCCTGTTGATTTGAATTGTACTCCATAAGTAGTCTTAGTTATAATCATATGCCTCCTGGATCACCCTGATTTGCTTTATTAGTCATGCTTATGTTCCTTTAATATTTTGATATAAGAGAATGAATCGAAATAAGAAATTAAGAATGTTGATCATTGTGGAGGTATTACTTATTTGCTCAATAATAAAGAGATAAAGAAATATTAGATTTAAGCAAAGAAAAAGATAATTAAATAGACTAATGATCGATAATCGATGTCCTGTATAAGAAAAACAATAGAACAACAACAAACTCTTTCTTTTGTGATCTCTAGAAAGAACGGATAAATATAAGAAATAAAAATGTTGTTATATCAATTGATCATATGGATAGCTAATAACTTAACTTACACCTCTATTTGATACTCTCTATTGTTGTGTGTATGCATTGTATACATTGTATGAATAAAATCATGATGTTCTGTCTATGATTTTCACCAATAATAATTTCTCATCTTTATCACATTTAAAGTTTTCAAGGGAGATAATTGTATATTCTTATACAGCTTAATTAAAGTTTCTAATTTACAATAGTATTTTGATTATTATAGTTAAGAAGGAGTTGACAAACAATCATAATTGTATTATAACAATTTTAGTAATTGATTGTATGTGATAGTATATGTTTGGTGTGATGTATTCAACTATACCTACATGAAAAAGGATTCAAATGATGAGCAAATTGAACATGAGATACTTGTATGTATGAGCATGAAGTCCCTTAGTTTTTATGAAGAATACCGGTACATATGAAAATGGTGTTCCTTAAATTTACAAAGGTTTTAATACATCCTCAAGAATATAGAAGATATCTACGTGACATAAATTTTTGCAGTTTCTACATAGCTTAGATTTGAGTAGTTGATATGCAATCTTTGGGTAGATATTTAAGATAACAAACTATAAGTGAGTATTGATGATGCATAGATACTAGATTTACTCATTTCCCTGAGTAATGAGAAAATGTATAATCGAAAGAATAATAATCATATTTCCTTTATTGTTATAATTCATGCAAAGTTTAAAAAAAAAAAAAAAATTGCAAACACCGAATACATAATATTTATTATATAGCAAGGATAAGTTGAGTTTAAGAAATCGAGTTGATATTGTGTGAAACTCGATTAAAGAATGTATTCATTATGCCCATAATTTTTGGAAATATCATTATAAAGATATATATATGGGCAATAGAAAAAGATATGAGTTTTATGAATAATTACTTTACATGATATGACATTGCCTAAAAAGAATTCATGGCTTAAGAAGAATTGAGATTAATGTTGTTGGACTAATTTCATGCCCCCATATGAAAGGTTTAAGGGGAGATAGTATTTTATTCCATGAATTATAAAATACACTGATGGTCCATTTGGTACATAAAATGATCTATCCAATAAAGATGGCAACAAGATAGTTAAATGTTAGAATAATGATACCATCCTGAAGATGGATATGGATGATTTAGAAGTGTCATTGATTATAAATCAATTAAGTGCCCTAATTAAAATTAATGTTGTCGCATAAGGACAACACAAGTTGCTCACGAACATAGATTAAGCCGAAACGTGGTAGATATTGATTATGAACATAATTATCATTGAATATGAAAGAAAATATACGTTATGATGAATTTTCATTAGAATATATTTATGTTTAGTAAAATCGATATGTGCCAAGATTATTAAAATACTCTAGAAGAGTATAAATGTCCAACTTAATTAACATGTATCATGATAATAATAATCAATGCTCAGCAGAGTATGAATAATGATTGTTGCATAAAGTATTAGTCTTGCCAAGTATAGAAAGAAACACTTGCTAGTGTTCTTATATCACATCATATTAATCATCATGGCATGCATGGGTAGGTATAATAAAGTGATCACTATTGTTTGAAACTGACTGAATTTAGAAAGTAATTGGATGTGATAATTCATTAGGCCATCCAGGTTTAATGTATAGTATAATCACCCGTAAGGGAAACCTGAAGTTTCAATTTGATTGAAATAATGTGCTGACGTCTCTTTTATGTTAGATATGTAAATGTTTTGAATGGCAGACATAATAACGAACATTGAAATTGAGCTATATGGATTGTGACTTTTAAGAAAATTTCAAGAAAAGGAAAATCTATTTTTGATCAACTTGGATATTGATATGCAATGAGTGACCAGAAGTTCACTAAAATAGTATATGTTGTTCTATACTATGTGACTAAAGGCTTTCAAATCACCTTGTATGTTAACACGTTGAGTAAAACTCATTATCAAAGTCATTGGCAATCCAAAAGATCCACCATTGAGTGGAGTTACATGCGTATAAGCTAAGTCATGATTATGTTTATATAACAATCATTTTTTTATTGGGCTTGTTGAATGTCAGCACACAAGAATAAACAACAACTGCACAATAATTGTTCCCCCATTGTCATTAATTTCTAGAAGAGAACAGTTTATGATGAATTTATAAACACATATGTGATGTACATCATAAGTTAGAGAAGAGATGGTTTTTAAGGATTAATATTGTTTCTCAAGAAGAGACAAATAGTTTGTTGAATATATCTTTCTAAGCGATGAAAATTTGTTAATAAATCTTCTATTAGGTGAAATATTTTTGCACATGTAATCATACACTATGTTTGTTAAGAATA
>PYUH01000373.1:1851819-1864401 GCA_016808085.1 Suaeda aralocaspica | reverse complement strand
TAACAGATGGCCTATATTTAAGAACTTAGATGTGATAATCGACTAATGTACCAATGGGAAATGTATTCAGATATCATTGTAAAATCGATGCAAATTACATCTTGAAAAATGTGATACCGGTATATGATGGAACCGAGGATATATGCATATGCAAAAGTAGTGGATTTGAGAATAGGGATCTGAAATAAAAGTCCACTCTTTATGTGACATATTGAGAATGATCAAAGCTTATCATGGACTTGAAGTCCATACAAACGGTGAATAATGATGATCATCAGGACCAGAAGTCGATCATCAAGACGACAGAAGATTCTTCAGCAAAGATTTGACATCACATTATACAGTGTCTTGCATTTTTTTAGTCACATTATGTGCATGTGTAAGTTGTAGATAAACGCATTATTCATGTCTGTATCAATAGTGATTAGATGCATCAATCATATATACGTAGTATATGTTTTATGCTCACAAATTTGTTCATATAAAATTCACATCTCATCATAAATTACATAATTTTATACAATAATTGTGATATACGTAAAAATTTGTCCATTATATAGTAAGTTGTGTTACAATAGTATGAAGATTATATTAAAAATTTTACACTCTAATGAGAATCTATTTGTGATGAAATTATACAGATGGAGGGTTTTAATATGCATGTTGTGAATAGCATAAAAGTTTCAGAAGAACTTGTACAAGACATATTCAATATCTAGTGCTTCAAGTTCTATACGAATATTTTGAAACACCTCAATGGACAAGGGTGACATTATTATCAAACTCCTGAAGATTTAAGACTAAATTAACAACACTCAAACCTGAAGTTTGAGTATGTGATTGTTTAATTCAGAATCTTAATTGTCATTTGAGACACTTGAATATTATAGGATATCCTTTTATGGCCAGAAGAATATAAACACAATAAGAATTACTTAATATGTAATTACTAATTTACATAAGATTAGAAAATCGATGTGATTAATATCACAAGTTGCCACAAATTATGATCAATTATTGTAATTGATACACACAGCTACTTTATTTATAACTTCCAGAAGAAGGTATAAGTTTAATATTTTATGGCAACTTGACCAAATATGTTGTAATGCATGATAAACAAAATGTATGTATTATTTTCAGAGTATGAAGAAATGAATATATCTCATGTGTTGAAGATTGAAGTCCCAATAATGGTAAGGTACATACAAGGATGTTTGAATTTTATTCTATTCCAAAGTGCAAAGCTACTACCAAAGACGTTGGGTTCATTATTCTAAAAGATCTCAAGTTATGCATTCATTAGGGGGAGAAAATACGTGTTGCACTCTTTTTCCCTTAACCATGGTTTTGTCCCACATTGGGTTTTCCTGGTGAGGTTTTTAATGAGGCAACATCATAAAACGTATTACGAAAGTGATGTACTCTTTTTCCTTCACTAGGTTTTTATTCCCACAGGGTTTTTCTTAGTAAGGTTTTAATGAGGCATACTATTCGATAATGGTCATCCAAGGGGGAGTGTTATATAATATATGTATTTAGTGGATGCCCATTATACCCCTATGATTATTCTAGTATATTCTAGATACTAGGTGTATAATTCTCTAAGGAAACCCTAATTGTTTCCCATGTCTATATATATATATGTATGTACTCCCTTATGATTTAATGATATGAATACAGATCTATTCTGTCCCACAAATACTCTCTACTACTTAAACCCTATTTTCTATAACAAAAAGAGATTTTTTCAACTTTTTTTAATTTTTTGCTTAAAGCTAGAGATATACCAATACCTCCAATAAGCAAAAAGAGGTAGCATGAATGTAACTTTTTTTGGAAATAAGTGTATATCATTGGTTTTGGTATGTGGCATTGCTAACCTTGACTACAGTTCCTAATGTAGTCTTCCTTTGTTGAACATGCAAAGGTTCATCGCAAAAGATTAGGTGCAATGACAACGAATAGCTCAAATGGTTAGATCGTCCCTGCCGATTCATTAGATCATGGTACTGATTCTCATCATCGCGCTTCTGGCTCTCTAAACACACAACAACAACAACAACAAAGGGTACTACTTGTATTCAACAATACAAATTTCCAAAATGGCTCAAAGGCACTAAACCAATGTGTTCGTAATTTCAAACTTATCAAAAGCCCCATGCTTTTAATGAAAATTAACATTGAAATGTTACCCAATCAACATATCGAAGATTCATTATACTAGGTCGAATATTTATCAAACTCCTTCCTCTTTGTTGTCAGGATCGGGGTAGCATGCATGTAACCTTTTTCAGAAACAAGTGTACATCGTTGGTTTTGGTATGAGGCATTGCTTACCTTGACTACAGTTCTTAATGTAGGTCTTCCTTTGTTGATCATGCAAAGGTTCATCACAAAAGATTAGGTGCAATGACAAAGAATAGCTCAATTGGTTAGATCTTCCCTCCCGATTATATTAGATCATGGTATTGAACTATTGACTCTCATCATCACGCTTGTGGCTCTCTAAACACACACACAACAACAACAAGAAAAGGGCACTACTTGTATTCAACAATACAAATTTCTAAAATGGCTCAAAGGGCACTAAACCAATGTGTTCGTAATTTATGACTTATCAAAAGCCCCATATTTTGAGCGAAAAAATAACACTGAAAGGTAACCCCATTAACAGATCAAGGGTACATTATACTAGGTCGGAAATTTCTTGAACTCCTTCCTCTTTGTTGTGAGGATCGAGCTCGTGTTGACCAGGTTATGAGCCCAAAATTGAATAATTTATGTGTCAAAATATTATAACATGAGAGGTTTAGTAATAATAAAGAAGTGTGGAAGTGTGGAGCCTTGAGTCCGTGAATCTTTATAGGGTTTTATATAAACATTAAAATAAATTAAGAATCAAATATAAAAATAATAAATAAAATCAGCAATTTAAAAAGGGAAAATAAAAATAAATAAAAATAAAAAAAGAAGGCATTCACCAACGATGAATTCATCAACCATCAACACACAAGATTACCAATATAATCAATATATATAATCAATATAAACAATCCAAATATAAATAAATAAAAATAAAAACAGCAATTCAAAAAAAAAAAAAGAAACAAGAGAAAAGAAAAAGAAGAAACAACAGCAATTCAACAATAACGAAAGATAACTAACCTGAAGACTGTAGCAATCTACTGCAACGAGGAGAGGAGGAGACAACGGCGAAGAGGAATTCGAAGAAACTGAAACCAAAGAAATCAAATTTATTTGCTTATTTACCAAAGAAATCAAATTAACCAAGGAAATCAAATTTATTTGCTTATTTAAAAAAAAAAAAAAAGCAAATTCAATAAGATTACCAGCAGAAGGGAGCACCGGCATGGACGTCGGAGGGCAGAGGTTCACCGACGTCGATCAGAGGAGGATGGAGACATTAACTTTGAGAGAGGGCGCGAACAGGAAACCCTAATTGTTGTTTTTTTTTCGAGTGTTGGAGAGAGTGACAGTAAAGATGTGCTTAGAATGGATCGGAAATGATTAGATGATTGATTTCGTAAAAAAGGGATTAAAATTGATCAACTTGAATTGATGGGATTAAAATTGATCAACTTGAATTGATGGGATTAAATTGAATTGATGGGTATGATTAGAATTAGCTAAAAATCTTATTTGAACTATTGGTAGAAGTTGCAAAATTTATGAATTACAATGATAAGCAAGTACACAATATTGTTAATTCATTTTTTAATCTGTTAGGGAATAATAAAGGCGAAAGGTGATAACAATGTCAAGATCTTATGGAACTTGGAGGGAATTTATAACCAATTAATTTAAATATCGCTCCCAACTTAAAACATTTTTGCATATAATTCATCTAATATCATTACTTTCGAAATTGAAATATGGTTCTACATAAAATAAAAATAAAAAATGTGTACAATTACTTTTAGTATCCAGTGGATGACCATTCATCACCCGTCTTTCCTGCACTAAATTTAAAAGGTGAAAACCCGATTTAAATAGATAAAAAGCGAGTGACAGATGCAGGCGATGCTCTACCCGCCCCGAACCCAATTCGTTTCCATCTTTATCCGGCATAGAAGAGGACATTTATGTAATTTCACCTGTTTTCTTTTTTATGTCAGTCATTGCCATTTTCATGTCACAATAATTATTTTTAAGTTACGTACAATTGTATATTTTTCAAATCAGAATTACTAATTTCCAAATCATGAAAAAGTCGAAACAATTCTTTACGTATTAATTCGTGTACAGTTATGTAAGGTTGTTGATAAATTGTTATGTTGTAAAGATGGAAGAGCAACACCTTTATTTATGTAGAAAATAGTTATTTTTTATTGCTTAATGTTTCATAAATGACAAAAATTAATTACTTACAAAAAAAGAACGGAATTGTTTTGAAAATATATTAAAAAGGATTAAAAATGAATTGAAGAGATGATAATAGATCAGAATAGATTGAAAAAACGAGAATGGATTAGAATGGAATGGATTGAATTAGATGACCACAGACTGGATTTGATTGGATTCGGGATCACAATCACGAGAAGAGAACACATCCTAAGTTAGGAATGAGGATTGTAGAGGTCATGGCCCAATCATACTCTGGATTAAAATATAGTTTTCTCACTCTACAAATCGCGACATGTCACACTCTTTGACGAGGAATCAATGAGGATCATAAAGGTGATTGTCTTAAACAGTTTGTTCAATATTTGGAAATAGTTTATATTGCGAATCAGAAAAAAGCTCAAGTGGTGAATTACTTATTCCATGTGGGGATCATATGAATTTGGGGGCAAATTCTTTTGAACAAGGAGTGAATGATGTGGTTCAAAAGGGTTCAAAAGATTGTCCATGGAAATAATGGTGGAATTCGGGGAATAAAATGGTTTTGCCTATGAGCTTTCTCCCACTTCACTTGATAGGGTTTTTCTCATTTACGGCTTTAGTGTTTTATGTTGTTTATTTCATAAAACTTGGTCGACAAATCATTAAGATCACGTTTTGAAGGTTTCTTGATTAAAAGATTCGTTCTTGAAGATTTTCGAAGTTATCGTGAAGAACTCTAGTTTTCGAATTTTGTAGTTTGTCTGACTTGTACGGTTTTTCATGGATAGTAGGCTTTGATTTAGAAGGCATATGAATACACGTTGGAAAGCTTATTAAGTCTACCTTCAAGGAACAATATCAGAAAAAATCAATAAAATTCAGTGCGTGGTTGTTTTGGACATTTTCCTCAAACTATGCAATCTAGAAATTAGATTTTGATTAGGTTAACTTTGTTTAGAGCCCAAGTGTTGTTATGCACGAGTTTTAGGTTGTTTGTTTTAGTTGTTTCGCTTGCCTTGAAAGATGTTTTTAAGTTAGTTAGGATTTGTTTAGGTTGTTAGAAGGTTGTTAGGAGTTTGTTATAGAGTTGTTAGGGTATTTTACTATATATAGCCCAACAAATCAATGTAACAACATAAGTGATTAATAATAAAAAATTCGTGTCTTTTGTTTCAAGTTCACGTGTGAGTCTTGTTACAAGTTTTTCTTCCTAAATTCGTGTTCTTATATTAGATCTCGAATCTAGAACCCTAACTAATTAGGATTGGGATTAGTTAATTAGTTAGTTTAGTTCAATTAGTTTATTCTAGGATTGGAGAGTTAATTGTTCATACCTTTGTGAGTTTTGGGCGATATTTGCAAGTACTACCCAAAATTTACGTCAATCACGTGAATTCTAGGTATTAATCTTCATTGGTGTCTAGAATCCACATCACTCATATTAAAAATTTTCAGTTCTTTACAATTTAACTTGCTATATATATATACACACACACACACTAGTTGAAAGCAGACACGCTACGAGCGCGGTGTTCCAAGTTTAAAATTAAGGTTTGTGTTTGTGCATTGTAATTGTTGGGAGTTAATACGAAAAAAAATTAAGAATGATAGTTGAATGTTTGAAAAATGTTTTTAAACTAAATAAGGATGTATAATGATCAATTGTGAGTGACAACATATAATAATGATGTTGGATATCCAGATTATCCATTCAATGCAACTATTCAAAGGAATCATTATATAAGATGGCAATATACTTCCAAAATAAAACAACACCGATTTTATTATACACAATTACCGTCTTACATTCAACGGTTCAAATACGTAGTATAATGAATGGTGGAAAACCATTTCAGTAAGTTACAAATTGCACAAATAACCATAAGATTATACATGGTAGGATTATGCATGAAAGGCTCATTCTAAGCCTTAACAACCACTAATCAAGAGTGCTATGAAATGCATTATCCCACCTATAATCCAGCCAAACATGGGAGTCTAATATTAGATGCTTCCTTGTTTATACCAAGATTGAGATAGTTATGTACCTGAAAGTAGAAACCAGTAACAGTGCATGAGTATCGGAAACATAATACACTCTCCGTCCCACAAAATATACTACCTTGTATTTTGAGTAAATAAAAGTAGCAAGTGTTATTTGCAAACCCTAAATAACACCAAAAAATTAAGCGAGTAACATTTAGGCTAGCTGCACAAAAAGTTCACATTTGTGTAAACTAAACTTGTGATTCAAATTTAATACTTGGAAACCAAAATTATAAGCTTCAATTCAAAAATTCATAACAATAATACAATTCTTTGATTGAATCTAAAAACTCATAACAAAAATATTATTGAATGATAATATAATTTAAGGAGTAATAACCTCTAAAAAGACCAGTTTCAAAATTCCTGGTCTAACACGTGAACAATTTTGTTGTCTCCGAATATTCCATTAATGATGGAGTGGAAACAGAAAAGTGGTAGTGGTAGTAGTAGTAGTTTTGCAAAGGCGAAAAATGAGTAAAATTGGGGCATATTATTAAGATGTGCCTAAGTAACATAAGCAGAGTATGCAATCATACTTACAAACTTAAACAGATTAAACCTGGCCTTGTACATGTATTTCATAATGCTAGCTAGTTTTCTACCATTCACAAAAGGTGTTGGACATGGTTTTGACCTATTACAGCAGCTACCCCAGTAGGCATCGGATTTCTCATTTATCCACTCAAGATTTGGACAATGCAAACCCTGAGCAAGCAGGATAGAGAACAAATTAGTGAGCAAGCAAGATAATTTAGATAGTCATATACTTATTTCTCAATGAAATGCAAAAGGCTAAGACAGAAATTCCTCAAGTAAATGGAGCAACAAAGATAGGTGAATGACTATATATTTGACTAAATAGCACTTTAGATCACCATCTTTATCAGTGTAACCTGCATGTAGATTAACAGACATACACCCACTATATATATTAGAGTTCATTACTTGGCATTAGCCCATTCTCCAAACCAACCAAATCCTTGATGCAGTATGCTCCAAGTTCCCTGAAGCAAAAGGTTAGTTAGAAAAAGCAAGTTTGAAAGAGTTGTGCACAAGAAAAGCACTTTGGAAACATAACCAAAACTCAAGCTAGTAACACAATTTCTTACTCAAATCATACTCAACAAAATTTTACTTTGGATAACTTGACTTCCATAAGCATACTAGACAAATTGTTGAAGTACATACAGAAAATCCAAACATTATCCCCTATTGACTGATTTAACTCAGCAAATTAGCAACGCAAAAGCCAGCTTATATGGCACTTTAAGAAGCAATTAATAAAAATAACAACAATTTTCCAATCATAAATTCACATTACAACAACAATTTCCAAATTCATAAAAATAAAAAGACCCCAAAATAATGAGAATTTCAGTTGAATTATTCAAAAACTTTCACTCAAAACTAATTTCCAATCAAAAGATTATTTCTACATTAAAAGGAACCCAAAAAGTAAAATTTAAAGCATAAAATAATTTGAAAAATACCTGAATCATCTTCTATATCTATTGTTTACTAGTAACCCCTTGAATACAGGTGTTTATATGTCTAAAAATTCACATCAGCTTCCTATATTCATTTCAACACCAATTTAAACAATCATATTAGTAACAACCTAACAAACTAAAAATAGTGAGACAAAATTCTTATCATAAACATTTCAATTTTTGGCACTTAATATCATAATGCTATTAAAAATTCCTGACCTTTTTTTCTTTATAAGTGTATGAGAATAAAGCAAATTAAACTGAAGAACAACTAAGATCAAAATTAAGAACAACTAAGATAAAAAAACATGAACCCCAAAACCCTAAGTTCCCGAAATTACAAACAACAACAAATCCATGTGAATTTGAAATCAAAAACTAAGAAAAAACCCTAGCTAGAGCACTACTGCTTCCTCAAACGCAAACCGACCAAATTCAGAACTTTAAAAACCTCTCTACCAATTTAAAATTCGCAAATTTGTAGAAAGAATCACGAAACAAAGTCTTCAATTGGCAAGAAAAAAGCAAATACAAACTGAAAATCAACTTAAAACAACCAAATACACCAAAACTATAACAGAAAATACGAAAAAAACCTCAAAAAATGCAATAAACACAAACTCAGATTTCATAACATAGAATCAAAATCTAAACCAATAACAAACCTCATGTTTAGTGAAGTAACTTGAGTCTTATCACAAACTTTTCCACAGTTTTGGATCTATTTCCTCATTTCCTACAATCAACAACAAAAGGAACATAGAACAAACAAACACCCAAAAAAAAAAACAACTCCAGAAGAAATTAAACTAAGATGAAAAATCAAAAACTAAGAAGAACAAAAGCAACATGAAACCAGTTAAACTAGAGAACAACTAAGATCAAAATCATGAAACCCAAAACCTTAAGTTCAAGAACGACAACAAATCCATGTGAATCTGTGATCGAAAACTAAGAAAACATAAGCAACAACTTGGTTTAACAAAAAATGGTTGAAAACCAAAACTAAATTCAACACATCTCAAAAAATTTTAAATTTAAATTAAAATTATTGGAAAAAATCACCTCAGAATATTGAGAGTTCGAAAATTCATCACTATTGGTGCAAATCAATCATTGATCGCGAAGAAAAAGGAAAGGGTCGCAAGAAAACAGTCAATGATCAAAAAGACAAAGGAAAGGGTCACAAGAAATGGCGGATGAAAGATAAAGAGAAGAAAGTGTAGGAAAAACTCTAACCCTAAGAGAGGAGAGGAGAGGCAGAAGAGGGAGAAAGAAGAGAGGAGAAGGTGAAGACTGAAGAAGTGAAGGAAGAGAGATATGAAGATATATATACACACACACAAAAGTATATATATATACACACACACACACACACACACACACAAAAGTAAAGGTTACTTTACTGCAAACAACTCAAATTATGCAACAAAAAGTCAAAAACTCAAGAAGACACAACAAACAGATTGTAACTCATCAAAATCACAACACTGTTTTGAAGACTCAAAGGCAAAATTTCATTTTAGAAAGTTAATTAATTGATGATAAAACAAATCAAAAGGAAGAACATCACGTTTTACTTTAAGAGACCAATTTAAGGTAGAAAAAAAATTCGCAGCAGTCGGTACGGGAGCGCTGCAGTAACTGCTCTGTTTTTACGAAACAATTTGTGCCATCATCGTGATGTTATTCTTTCCAGGGGGCTTGATAGCCTCAATTCTTCTACTCATTGACTAATACAAAGAAAAATCTAAAATTCAAGTACAAACTATATAAGAAAAATTTACCACAAGGTTTGAAACCGACCAAAAAAGCATAGCACCATAGGCTATAACTTAAAAATAAAACATCAAACAAATTATAGCACCATAGGGCAAGTCATTCTGTATATTTCTCTTAATGCTTAATAAACATAATTCGTGCATTCTTACTAACAAAAGTAAAAATTAATAAACTCTAATATAGAGCCAAGAAAGGTGATTGAACATTAATCCACAACATATTCCAAAATAATGCTAAACAAGAACACCACGAAAGGATTCCGATCTTGGACGACTAAACAAGAAAGCCAAATGCTCAAATAAATAGAAAGGGCTGCAATTTGAAACTGTAACCAAATTTGATAACTCAAAAACTATACGATTNATATTACTGGCATTTAGATTGACTAAGGCAAACGAGTGTTCTCTCCTTTTTCTTGGACTTTCTTCCCCTCCTCCCCCTGTGGTTAGATTCATTATGGAGTAGTCTGCTGGGCAGCGAGAAGTTCGCTCTTGCAGCTTATCTTCTTCCAGTAAGCGCCTCTCAAAGTAAGCCTACCTATGCATGATAGTAGAGTATGAGAAAAAAAAGCACTAAACTCAAAGCTTATGGCAGCAGCTAGAGTCACTCGTAGATGCTTGACTCTATCAAGCCTTCGCCCTATCGGGCTCGACTCTAAAGAGCCTGCGCATCGTAGATGCTTGACTCTATCGAGCCTTCGCCTTATTGGGCTCAGGCAGAATTCCAATAAAGGACTCGTCCCATTATAGCAACCAACCTAGCCCGCTAACAATCTCACCTGAAGCAGGTGATATACTAAATGAACCAGGTGACAATTCTCGCGACCATAAAATCATGAACAGGAAAACAAATGACATGAAGGGAAAAAAAATTACAGAAGAAGCTATCATACTAACAAAAAAACATTACTTTAGGGATAACCATGATCGAATTCAATCAATTAATTCATGTATGCAACCATATCATTATTTGGTTGAAAAGAAAAAACCATACAAAAGATTTTAAAAACACTAAAACACACAAACCCAAGGGAAGCAATCAAAAATCAAATTAACTAGGTTGGTAGAAGCTAGGAACAACCTGAAATTGCAATGAACCAAGTTGAAATTCAAGGAGGAGAGGAAACCTAAAAATTTTTGAGAATACAACTAAAAAATGAGATAAACCCTAACAAAGAATTTCATATTGGCATAATAAACTACAAACCAAAAATAATGGCATTATTTGATTACAGTTCATGAATTGTAAAAGTGGAAACTAACACATAAAAGCAAGAAAAAATCAAGCATCAATAGAACTGATTCAACAACCAAAAGCACAGTCAAAACTCAATATCCCAATGAAGAAAAACCAATTAACCAACCGAATCAACAAAAAAGGGTCGCATAATATATATAGAAATTGGAAAAAACAAAACTTTAAAATTACATTGCAGGAACAAAAGGCCATTAAAAGACAATACTCAGAAACCAGATTAAAAACCTGTAAATTGTAACTTTGAAATAAAATTAACAATAATGAGAGAAAAAATTAAAATTAAAAATATTTACGCTGTTACAATGATCAAATTAACAATGATAGAAAATCAAATTAACAAAATTGAAATTACAATGAACCAAGTTGAACACTGAAGAAACCCTACCAAAATGAACGAAGTTCAGACTTTGTTAAGATTTAATAATAAGAAAAATGAAGATTATTCTCAGATTTAAACAAAAACAGAAAGAAATTGCAAACACCAAATAGGATCGAGTACTGTACCTCATTGTCGAAGGTCGAGTTGAAGTGCGATAAAATGGGAGAAAGGAAAGGGTTACAAGAAATGGTGCCTTCAAAGTAAATCAAAAACAGAATATAAACAACAACACCACCACCAACAAATTAAACTGAATTTGATCTGAAGTTGAAAACAGAAGAACAACAACAAATCACCTCAGATAATGAAGGTTGTAGGACATGATTAAGTACATAGGTTTAGAACAAAATCAAAATCAAAGATATGGAAAAAACACCTAAGAAGCAAGCAATTGTTAGAATCTAAGAACCACAACCAATAGATTGAGAAAAAAATTAGACGAAACAAGATCCAAGTTAAAAAATAGCCATGATAGCAATAGATTGATAAAAAAAACGATCGTAAAAAAATGAAAGTAAATCAAACCAAGAAAGAATTGTTAGAATTTAAAATTGCAAACGAGGAAATCGAATGGACAATTCTGGGCATCGCAAATGTCGTTCCTCCAAGACAAGAAGGGGGGAAGGACTAAAAACCCCATTATTTTATAGGGGGAAAGAAAAGAGTTGCAATAGGGAAAATGAAATTAGAAAGGAAAGGGTTGCAAGGGGGAAACCAAATGAATTCCATAAGAAAAGGGTTACAAGAAAGAAGACATAGAAGCAACAACATGCAAAGAAAGTTGGATGTAAAATCCGGGAAAAAAAAAAGATTGCAGAAAAAACAATTGAGGAACCAAATGTCAAACAATTGATGAAAGAAAGAGGAGAAGAAAAAGGTGAAATTTTTTAAAACTAACCTGCAAAGTAGTAAACCTATCGATTCTATGTAATCCAATCCCTTTCCCTGCCACCTATCCCTTGATTAATTTACAAAAAGCAGGAAGTGTTAGATAAGCCTAAGGATTTACCAATGTCATCACCGTCAACAATTACACTAAAAATAAAACATTTTTACATTTTTCAAGAGCAAAACAAAAAGAAAAATAAACCTAGAGGAAAAATATCAGAAACTTCAATGCCATATCATGATGTCAAATAGCTCTCGACGACAACAACAACACCAACACCAACAACAGTAACAGCAGCAGCGGTAACAGCAACAGCAACACCAACACCACCACCACCACCAACAACAACAACAGCAACAACAACAACAACAACAACAGCAACAACAGCA